>JANHGB010011926.1:0-13667 GCA_026283785.1 Coracopsis vasa | reverse complement strand
AATATGGGTTTTTTTAAAAAGGAAAAGAAGCACTTACACCAACTTTAAAACTGATAGGTGTATTTCTCTTTTGGAGGTAACACATAAAAATAGAGGAAATATTGACTATTGAAATGATATAGAAATTGCTGCAGTGTTTGAACAGTTCAAAAATGAAGTAGCATAGAGGCAAGATGGTTAAAATTATGCAATAAATGATAGTCCTAAGTCTAATGAACCATGAATAGAAGTTTCATGCCTTCTTAACTAAAATGAATTTGATCTCTCAGACTTACACACGTAAACAGCTATATTTATATTCAGCCATGATAAATTTTCTATTGTTTTTTCCAATGTTATATATATTTTCAGAATTACAAGAATTGAATAGCTCCATTCTTTTATCTTTACCTGAAAGATCTACAGCCTTTTTCCCAAAATCTGTGTCAGGCAAACCTCTACTTTGTTTACTTTAAAACTAATTTCTTTCCTTGTATTAAATTATTCCTAATTATTCCTTGTATTAATTATTCTTAATTTCTTTTCCTGTGTATTAGATTCTGTGCCATTATAATGAGGATGCTTAAAAGAACTTAAAATAAAGATCTCAGTGCCATGCATAAGGAGTGAGACATTGAACACAGCAATTAATATAAAGCCATCAAAAAGACAATTTTCCAGCTATGTATTACTTAAGCAGAATAGGCAAAAGATTTAAAGACGCATATGTGTTAAACTAATGAATGTATTCCTATGTAAATTAGAAATTGTTTTGCAAAAAATATTAAAAAAAAATCTACATCAAAGCACATCTGTATGAACAGAATTGGAAGCTGTCTAGCTGAATAGCATCTATCCCTGCAGTATACTTTAGATCTGTTAGTTTGTGAAGTAATGCTGCAAAAGAGCCAATTAATACTATATGAATGTAGCACATTGATAATTTTCTCCTTTTTTTTTGACATTGCTAGCTATTTAGCTGTTTAAGTGGTTTTTTAGGTGTTTGCATAGTATTTATTTGTGCAGAAGTCGTGTTGTTGTTTTGTCACTGCTATTAAGCTCATTTTCATAGGGACACTTTGTTCAGTTAAAACTTTCTGATCTGGAAATACAGCTGTGGAGCACACATCTCTTCACTATTTTGTGAGACCATGTTTGGGGGAGGTGGGAAGGAGGTGCAAAATTATGATAGATCAGGCTCCTATGATACTACTTCATTATTTTTATTTCCAAGAGTCTAGGATACCAAACCTTAAAAAAATTAAACAGGTATGTAAGCATAAAATTCCATAAGTTGTGTTATTTTTGGAAATAATGGGGTCCAATGAAGAATGTAGTACTTTGAAACCTTAGAAACCCTTGGAGTTTTGCTCTGTAGGATACATAAATACATCTTGCCATGATCTGCATGGCAAAGAACAATGAAAACACATTGCAGACTCCCCCACCAAGAGGTGGTCGTGAGCTGATTCAGACTTGAAAACTATTCAGCTGTGTCATTTTTGTCGTGTTAGTACAAATGTAATTATAAATGCTATTGGAACCACATAGATAATTGCACAGGAGACTGTACTATTTTACATGATTCACTGGTTTAGACAGCACTTATTCTGGGATGTGTGCATATTTCTGCTTGTTCAGTAAAAAAGAGTTTTATGAGGCTGCACAATTCACGTCACTCCTCTGAATCTCTTTTAAATCTCTCTATACAAAGTCCATAAATGCAATAAGTTCAAGGTTAACAGCATCAGACAATTTTAAGGCCTATAGGGAAAAGAAAGAAGGATCTAGTACCTTCTATCTGAAGTAAAAAGGATAATCTTAACTTCCCTTTTGCCAGTTTAGATCTAATTTATCAATATAATTTAAATATCATACTAAGTTTCATTCTGTTTATCGTGTTTTGAAATATGACAAATATTTTCAAATTCCTATTGCAGCAGCAGAATATATTATTACTTTTTATAAAAATATGTAGTTCTATTTGGCACGTGATTTTATTTTAATTTGATAATTTCCATTGTCAGTGAATTCTACAACGGCATCCTAGATGTCATATTTTAAATTGCCATGGCTGAACTTTAATTTACACCAATTACAACTGAAGTCTTGAATCCTGAATATTCTGTGCTATGGACTTTTACTGAACTTTCTGTATTTAAAATACTGAAAAAAACTTTTTTTATATAATTCAAAATGTAAATTTAAGATTTTTTTGTATGTATGAAACCCTTAAATTTTTTATCAGTACTGTTCATATACGTTACAGATATACAGCTGTATAAAGACTACATGTATAAACTTACAATATAATAGATTTATAAAATTTGTATAGGTTTTTTAATATAAACCTAGCACATATTTTAATATAAAATGCAGTCTTCTACATAAATAACATGCATGATTCTATATATGTCACTATAATAAAAGTATGAATTTCTATGCATGTTTAAAAAAAAATCTTTTTTAAAAAATATAAGGGTTCAGCTGAGAATATCTTAGCTAAAAATTGTAGATGAAACTAGTCTAAAAATCTTGTGAAATTTCCCTAATCTTACCACTGATGACATAAATGGCCATTCAAACTAAAATGGATTTGCCTGTATCACTTTAAGCAATTCTAGGACTCAGGAGCTCTCATTTTCTGAGACTACTGCAAGCACTGGAGTCACACTGTTTTCTTCCCAAATCACAATCTTCACAATTCAGTTTCAGCTTCACAATCTTCAGTTGTTCTATGCAGGATAGAGAAACAACACAAAATAAATAAATTAATTAATAACTCCTTTTATTCACTTTTTCTTTTTTGTAAATACATTATAGTCATGAGACTGGCATTTTTTTTGAAATTATTATTGTTACATATTGAAACTCCTTTAAGTGGAATGTGGCCTGATATATCCTATGTGAATCTCATCTTTACTGATCCATGTCTTAAGAAGCAGATAAATACCCTAAATCAGCTTTGCTTTAAATGAAAGTGGTGATCATGCTCCTTTTGTAGCTCTTCATTTAGTTCCTATCTTCATGAAAGGCATCTATCTGTGAATCTTACATGGGCCGCAGTTACCTATGTAACACAGGTGGTAAAGAAGCAGAGGAAAACAGAATATAACACTTATATCTGTGTTGTTTTAACATTAACCAGCTCCCTGTTGATCATAGAGGCTATTGCAGATCATAACATAACTGACTTTCTTTTTGCATTGTAAATTAGTTAATGCAGCAGCAGCAATTCCGAAATCTGATGGTTCTGTCAGAGAATGGGAATTTCACTGTGAAATATTAATTTCACTTTTAATTAAAAACAAAAAAATACCCAACACTTGTTTATTGCTTATAGCTCATTTTCCCCCTAAAGACTAAGTGCCAACTTATTTTCATGTAGTTACTGCAGATCGGCTGCTATATACACATTCAAAAGAGTTTTATTAATTTATTCTTTCAGTCTTTCTTTTGCAAACCAATACTGTCCACCACATATTGCGATTCAAATATTCTTCTGTTCTTCAATTACCTGCTGTAATGTTTGGAGCAATTCCAGAGAATTTTGCTTGATGTAATTCTAAATTCTTCATTCTCAGAAACATAAAATCTTTAGAATATATCAGACAAGAGATTATATGCATTCTAGCAGCAGTCTAGGGTAATACTTTCTAAACATTTTAATTATTTCAAACAGAAGTTGGAATAATTTTGAAGTACCTTAATGCTAAGAAATGAAGCAGTCAGTTCCGATTGTTAATTAGAAAATCAAAAAGTAGCCTGAGTCAAAATATTAAGACACCATGTTTACTTTTTATACATTTGACAATGAAATGAAGCAGCCTAAATTAAATATCTAAAAAATCTATTATTTGGGTTACAGGAAGGTGCCTTTGGAAATGTTAGTTCCCAGACCTTACTTTTGAGCACCTTCTAAAAAAAACCCCAAATACATCTTCTTAAAGATGGAGGGGAAAGGGAACTGCGGGGGAGGGTAAGGTGTGAGAAGGGTGGAGAAGAAGAATATATAATAAACTACAAAATGTTACACAAGAGAGATAATGAAAAAACATCTAACAAAATATTATATTGATTAGAGAACTCATCAGTGAAAGGAGGAGAACCGTATATTATTTCTTCCTCTATCAGTATTCATATCTGGATTCCAATACTGCTCTAAGGAGAACATCTTAAATGCCACTGTGCAAGATATTCCAGGTGAAAATATCAGACACGTTTCTTTGTGGTGTGTGACTATGCAGAAATCAATTCAGGAAACTGTGAACTAAGATGTCTGTTCATTATTACCTTTCTCTCTTTACTCCATTTGCTGCTTCGTCTCTGTGGTGCATTTTTACTGGTATCTAGATTGAGAACTATTTAGAGCATGAGCTTTCTTTTTGATTACTTGTCTTTGCAGTGCCCAGCACAATAGAACTCTGATCTTTGACTGAGATACACATAAAAGAAAAATCAGAACTAGATAATGGGCCCGTAAAATAAGCCTCCTGGACTGACATTCTCTAAAATTACCCAACTTCACTGAAATCAGTGGACGTAGTTGTAGTTAATGTCCTAAGCATAAGTAGAGGTGTCAGGATCTTTCCTTAAACTGGGAGGAGGGTGATAATTATCAGAAAACCGTAATTTATGTCTTAGCCTGATGACATCTGTAGATCAAGGATTTATAACCGATTTTCCTGTCAAGCACCAGAAGTAGGGCCTTATAGCATTGTCTTTCATATTTTTAATGAAATAATGAATTGGACAATATGCTTTTTGGCATATAATCTTTGTTCAGTATTCTGTCATGAGTAAGTGCTTATCAGTTTATCAACTTTAACTAATTGTAATGTTTTGTAACAACTACACTGAAAACGAATTTGGAGAAAACAGTATGTTTTAGGCGGTTTTTTAGTAGCTAGCTCTGAAATTACTTCATGTGATTTCTTTCAGTAAAACAATTTAATACTAATACTGTTACTCTGATATGCTCTGAAAAGGCAATGTAAACATTTATTCAATAATTCTCAGAACACCTCTCTGGAACACTGAAGTGTTAGGATAACCGATTTACAGATGAATAAACTGAACATAAGTGAAATGACTGATCTAAATTCATGTATTGAGGGGCAAAGCTAAGAATAAAGCAAAGGATCTCTGAAAAAAGACTGGACCCATTGCTATGAAACAGTCCTCGTTCTATTCAACTCATGTTGGAACACTGACAGTTGAGATGTTTGGGGTTTTCTTCTTCATATAACACTGTTGTGGTCAAAAAAGGGATGATGTCAGTAAAACTTGACATTGTCATGTCAAAACAAATGGAAATTATATATAAGTTACTTCTCCACTAATAAAGAAGAAAATTTAATATATTGACAGTTATGTTATGTTTTGGTGGAGGTTTATTTCTAAAATGAGATATTAAAAGGAATACAAAGCAGTCTGGTCAGAAAACCCCAAGGACAAAAATTTTTGGATGTTTGGAATATGCTAAGTCAAAAAAAGCAAGGCTATTTAAAATTTGCATCCCATGAAAAGTGACAAATCATCTTTTAGAAAATTGTTCCAGATGCAAGCAGATGGATAACTATTTTTAAAAGGTAGCAAGAGTAAGAAATAGCGCTACCAAGAATGGAAAGAGTACTTATTAGGTAAAACAGCTGTGACCAGTCAGATTAAAAGTTATCACAGTGCAAAGCAGAATTAAGCAAATACATGTCCTCAGCTTTCAAAATGATGATGTTGCTAAGCACAGAGTCAGGGAACAGAAGAGAAAAGAAAATGTAGGTATGCAAATATGAATCACTGGAACTGACACAGAAGAGCTCCTTGTGTTCAGATTCTGGGACCATAATGTTGACCATCTAGCACATGCATTTGCAAATATAGCAAGGATTTTTTATGTATCTTTTAAAATCAGTGGTGATTAGATAATAACAAAGAGTGTCTACAGTTTGTAATTTTGTGTCATCAAATCTTTTTTATAAGGACAATCCTACTTTTTAACAAAGTCATTTACTCCAAATTCTTCTGAAAACAGTGCTAAATTTACATTGCTCAGGGCATTTCAGTCAGTTACGCCTTGAATATCTTATCAGAAATTCCACTGTCCACATATATTGCATTTTAATTCCCTTTTTGCAGTTTGTGATACCTGCTTCTTGTCCCAATGTTGCACCCATCTGAGAAAAATCCAGCCTCATCTTCTCAACAATCTGAAGACTGAAATTAGATTTGCTCTCCTTAGCTTTTCTCCCATTCACCGAAGCTAAAAATATCCAAGCTCCCTAACCTCATTTTATATGCCAAGGGCTGTAGGCCATTGGCATTTAGTAGTACTCCTTTGCTCTTATTGCAATTCATCAGAATCTCTGTTGCAATGAGAGGGAGAGAGACCCTAAACCAGTCACATTATTCTCAATGCAGTTTCACAGGTGCCTAGTAGAAGGGAATAATAATTTCCCTTGATCTGATTACGTTTGTAATGTATCCAATATGTGATTAGTTATCATTGTTGCATGGATGTACTGATGACTTATGTTCAGATGGTTGTCCACCAAGAGTCCTGTATCTCTTTTTTATAAAGCTGGCCCTTAACTTGTTAGTCCCCAGCCTGTCCTATTGCATGGAGTTTTGGGGGATTACATAGGGGTCTTTGCATTTATACTTGCTGAGCTTTGTAAGATTCCTGTCAACCCATTCTTCTAGCACATTAAGACACTTCTAAATGGCAACCCTGGCCTCCAGCATATTAACTGTTGCCCCCCTAAGTCTGAAAACCATTCATGAACTTGATTAAAATATATTCTATCATGTTGCACAGATTACTGAATACATTAATATCAGCATTAAGCTCAAGAGGGATGCCTATTTTAACCAGCCTCCTGCTAGACCTCAAAATGTTGAATACTAACTTTTAAGTCTGTCAGTGCAGCCAGCTCTTTCTCCTGTTTTTAGTGCTTTCACTCAGTGCCTTTCTCCCCAGTTTACCTAAAAGGCTGATGAAGGAAGCAAAGCCAAAAACCTTCCTATAATTTAGGTAAACAACATCCATTGTTATCATCTTTTTACAACCAGTGATTTAATCCTGAATAAGTATCAGGGTAGTCAGGCATGATTTGGCCTGGTAAATATCCATACTGGCTGTTTCCAATCACTTTCTTGCCCATAAGATGCATAAAAATAGCTTCTATCTTCCTTCACAATCTTCCAAAGGACTGAGGCAGGGCTCACTGCATATTAGTTCCCTTGTACTCCTCCCTCTCTTTTTTGAAGATGGGTATAAACATCTGTCTTTCCCAGTCAGTGGAACTTGAAGTTAATGATCTTCCCCCAATTTCCATGACTTTTCAAAGATGGTACAGAATATTTTAATGATGACACCAAACAGCACCTTTAGGTATACTGTGCCCAGTTTCATGGACATTTTCATTTGTAGTTCATTAGGTAGTCCATAGCTCCTCTCCATAACTTCCCTGCTACTGAGTACTTTTCTCTCTATCAAGGCATAAACATGTGGGAAGTCTAGGGACAGTTTGTCAACAAAGGCTGGAGGACAGGGTGCATTTAGCTCCACAGACTTTTCCATGTCCCTTGTCGCTTACCCTCTCAATTCAGCAAAGGTCTCACATTTCTTGGTCTTTCTTTTGCTGCTGTAGTACCAATAAAAGCTATTTTTGTTGTCATTCATATTCCTCGCTAGTTTAAACTTCAGTCAGATTCTGGACTTTCTAATTCCATCGTTGCATGCCTGGGAAATGCCTCTATATTCCTTTCAGATGGCCTGTCCATGCTACCACCTTCCTTACACTTGTGCCATTGATCTTCATCAGGTTACTCAGGCAACTCTACCATCTGCTTCATTTCTTGTGCATCAGTGTGTGCCATTCTTGTATTTTGAGGAGCTTCAATCCCCTTAAAAATATTTATGGGATTATGTGCCCTAATCACATATAATAGTCGGAGCAGTAACCCAGAAAGCAGGAAACTTTTTTTACATTTTGCCACAGGAAAGAAATGTTTTTTGAGAGAATACATTTTTAGCCTGCTTCATCTGTACATCACTTAAACATGAGAAACAAAATATTACAGTTATGGAGCCTTCCATTTATTTCTGCACTGTTTAATTCCTAAATCATAGTAATCTGATTGATACATCTTACAGTCGTTCACATTTTCACACTACCCTTCTATTCGAAAGAAATATTTTTCTGTATGTTAACATAGATTCAGAAAGTTATTAGGTTTTGTTAGTTTCTTGCTATTCTAAATTATCTGTGGATGAAAGATCTTTTGTGGAAAATATAAGTTTAAATCGGCTTTGACAGAGGAACCTTTTTTCTGATTAATTTTGCTCAGTGTATGTATACTACCCATCTGATTCAATGAAATTCAAGGAAAAATAAGTGGGGATCAGTGTTTAATCTTCTCATTTGAAATAACTGAGTTATAGGATAAAGAGAAAAGCAAGTAGATTCTTATGGTGTGATGGTTCAGGTTCCTCTTTCAACTGTACAGCAGTGTACTTATTTTGTGGACAGAGTTGTTCCTTGTCTGTGTTGACTTTTGCTGTTGTTGAGCTGGCATAAAACCATTCATAGTAAGAAAAAAAATAAATTCAAAACAAAAAGTCCAGAAAAAAAAAGCATAATGATTCAATTAAAATATGTCCATTTAAAACCAGAAAGTAAGTAAAATGCAGTTCTTTTACATTTTTTCATGTCATTATGAATAGTTTATATCACTTACAGCCTAGAAAGACAATCATATATGGGGCTGCATCAAAAGAAGCATGACCAGCAGGTAGAAGGAGGTGACCCTGCCCCTCTGCTCTGCTCTCCTGAGACTCCACTTGGAGTACTGCATGCACTTGGAGTACTTGGAGTACTGTGAAGTACAGAACTTGGAGTACTGTGAAGTACAGAACTTGGAGTTCTGGCGTCCCCAACATAAGAAGGACATAGAGCTTTTGGAGCAAGTCCAAAGGAGGGCCACGAGAATGATCAGGACCTCCTGCATGAAGACAAGCTGAGAAAGTTGGGGCTGTTCAGCCTGGAGAAGAGAAGGCTGCGTGGAGACCTCATAGCAGCCTTCCAGTATCTGAAGTAAGCCTACAAGGATGCTGGGGAGGGACTCTTCATCAGAGAATGTAGTGATAGGACAAGGGGTAATGGGTTCAAATTTAAAAAGGAGATTTAGGTTAGATATAAGGAAGAAATTGTTTACTGTGAGGGTGGTGAAGTACTGGGACAGTTTGCCCAGAGAAATGGCAAATGCTCATCCCTGGCAGTGCTCAAGGCCAGGTTGGACAGAGCCTTGGGCAACGCCTTGGGCGGCATGATCTAGTGGGAGGCATTCCTGCCCATGGCAGGTGGGTTGGAACTGGATGATCTTAAGGTTCTTTCCAATCCTCACTATTCTATGAGTCTATGATTATACTAGGAACTGATTGTCTCAGATGTACAAAAGCTGAGTATCAAACTTTTGCTACAGCTCATCAGAACAAGAGAATGGGTGATTCTCCACATAAGTGAGAAGATTTACAGTTGTACATTACTTTTTGCTCAATAGTCATCTCACGGTAGTGGTTATCATTCCTAACATGTCTTCTTTACTTTGACTAGTTCTCCAAGACTGACACCCAGCTTTGTATTTGTGTTTGTAGCCCTCAATGAAGTTAAGTTCTCTAGGCCTTGGCAGAGTACTAATGCTAGTATTGCCAGACCTCCAGATGCACTCTTACTAAAATTCTTTATAAGTGGAAGCAGTGTAGCATTGCAACAGGAGACTGAGATAATAACATAACTACCACTTCACAGAGTAACTGCACACACAATGAGCTTGCTTCATACCTTTCAAATATGCTAGTTTTCAATGTATCTAACATACCACAACTAATATTGTATAAAACTGGAGCAACATCACCAAGCAGCTCATCTGTACATTGTGTTCAGGTTTGTGATATGTCAAGTATAGACTCATTCCTCAGTTTGAAGTTATAGCTGTTTTCATAAACCCAACCTGGTTGTGAATAAGAATATTGGAACCTTTTTGTCCTCTTTTAATTAATTCCCTAATATAAAAAAACCCCAACCAATCAACCAACCAAACAAACCAAAACCAAAACCAAAACCAAACCAAACCAAACTAACAAACAAAAAAAGAAATATAGTAGCATGGAAAAAACATTTATTTCCCAAGCATGAGATTAATATGACAGGATATGCAACTCTTTTACTCATTCTGCTGCATTAAAATGCAATGTTCTGATCACATTTCAGTTCCTGACTGGTACTAAAATGGTTAAGATGTAAATATTTTTCACATGTTTTCTCACATACTTGCAAACTCAGTACAGCTTTTATGTATAGACATTTGATTATTTATCAGAGCCACTAAAGGTGGGAAATAACTGTATCTTCTCTGAGTTCCCAAGTAGAACAACTTATTAATAGCACAGATAAGGCAGAAGATGTCCATTTCACGTGGATTCAAGGCAGCCCAGACAAGTTCATGAAAGAGAAATAGCTGCAGCTACATGAACACCCAGAAACTCTCTTTTTGATAAGGAAATCCTTGAACTCAAAATTGTTAGAAATTATGAATATACTTGGAAAAAACTTTCTATATTTGTCTTCATCTTTTGCCATTTTTCCTTGGCATCTGCTTTGGAATTCTGTTAGAGACAAGACACAGTAGGTTGGATGGACCTTTGACCCAAATTGGTATGCCTCATATGTTATTTTCCTAGATGGAAACCAGAAAATTGTAATGATTTAACTAGATTTAACTTCCATTATGTAACTTCCATTTTGGAACCAAAGAAAGAGAAAAACCTGCAAAACAAAAACCAAAACCTTGAAGAGTGAATTGAACCTCTTGAGTGTTTTCTGACGCATACTTCCTTATTATTTTCAACAGCAAATTTCTCATGTGGATAAAATAAACTATTATTGTGTTGTAAGTGTCAAAATCTAGTGTTCAGAAGTGTAGCAGTTAGTATGACTCAGGCCTAGTTAACACAGCTCTTGTTAAAAACCCATGAACTTTACTTTTGTTGTAGTAGAAATAGATGAAATATGATCAACCACTTGTCCCAAGTGACACGATAGTTCTAGTGTGCTTAAGGAAATGGATAACCAAGCTTTGTGAACAACCTGTTGAAAGTTAAGAAGTGCAAAAGTGTCAGATGCGTCTGGAAAAAGCAGGTTCTCTGAGTTTCCACAAGAGGGACAGCAAATCTAGAAGTGGTGACACCATTTGAATAGGACATTTTATATGTAAGGACAATTAATACTGGAAGATACTGGAAAAGACACTGTAAAGTGTAACCCCACAATCCTACACTAGGATCCAGGATCATCTCCGTAACCTCTAGGGAGTACAGGGAACCAAAAAGAGCCCAGTCATCCTGCCTCATAACTATACACAATATGGCTGGTACTGCTACCAACCATAGTGGGTGACCTGTCCAACCTCTTTCCAGGACTGTGCCATGTCTCCTGCAGGACAGGAAGAACATGTAAGAAAATACTGCATTAACTCGCCTCTTTCCTTCACTGCATCATCTTCACCCCTGGCACAGGAAAGTAATGGTAGCTGTAAAATTGTATGTATCTGTGATTAAAGTGCTTTGGTATCCAAGTCCATTTAATTTCCACAATGTCATTTAATATTAAACCATGACAAGAAAAAATAAACAGCTCCACAGATCCTTTATATGCAAAAAAAAAAACCAAAACAAAACCAGTATAGATCAAGGGAGCAGACTAAAGCCTATAGTTATCAAGTAAAAATTTGGAATAAACAAGGAGAAATTTAGCAGTACCAGCTCCAGCAGGGCTGGTTTCTTTTATGTAATAACAGGCTAAAAGACATCCATATGTCTTCCCCATATGCTATTTCCATAGCAGCGTTACGTATTTCCATTGCATTACTGGTCAAAACAAATAATGTCTTTACTGGACTACAAATGGTTGGAATAAATATTATGAAAATTGTCTGTCCCCAAATTATCACCAAAGCGTAACAACCTTCTAGTTCTAAGATGGATCCCACTAACAATTAAGACAAATCAAGCTGCTTCTGTCTTACAACAAAAGTTTATGTTTGGTTTTAGCTGTGCTATAGGCAAACTACACAGTACTAGTCAGTCTAACGTGCCATACAGAAAATTGCTGCTGAACATGTGGAAGGGAAGTAAGAATGTATAAAACTAAGATGCTTTCTGTGCATGTTTCATAATATTCATCAACTCCCTTTCCCAAAAAACAAACAAGCAAAACCACATGGTCCTGGCTAACAATTTGCTTTACAAGTTGCAGCTAATTCCTTTTACTATGGAAAGTGACATGATTTAATGCCATAGATTTATTTAGACAAAATCCTTTTTACACACTTATCTTTCTATGTTTTAATTATTTGGTTTTATGTTTATTTTATTATTTATTATTTTTTGCTTATATTTTGTTATTATATTAACATCTATCATAGTCAAATGCAACAGAAGGTAGTTTGCAAGACTGGGCATCTTATTCAACCTACCGCATCTACTGGTTAATGTATGCTTACTTCAAGAACTTCCTGGTTATTTTACTTCTCAAGGATGCATTAGAAATATGAACTGTGCATATAGCTTTTGGGGGCATTGAACTCAATTTGCAAGCAATAAGCAACAAAGAACTGTGAAAGGGGTATTCTTTGGTGCACAAAATTACTGTATTATCTTGGTATTGAGCTAACTGTGCTTTTGCTAACTGCATGCACATTCAGTTCTTTGGCAACATAAAGGCATTTGTCAATACCTGGTTCTTGGGAGGGAAGGAATGAGGCTTAATTGGTATCTTGCAGATAGCAGCAGTTTGGGCAGGGCCAATCTTTTTCTGCCATCCTTAAGAGAAAAGAGAATAAAGGGATGTAGTCCGTTTTCTAAGGAAAAAATAATTTCACAGATCCATTTTTGCAGTACATATCTTTTTTGCTTTGTTATTTATTCTTTTTTTATTACAATTTCCAGGGTGATTGGATATTTCACTACAGTTTATTGGTTTTGAAGTTGCCAAGGGGAAAGCAGGAAGCGTAAGAAAGAGGAGTTGGGAGTATGGGATTTCTGTGGGCTGCATCTTGTACACTGGTAACAGCATCATTCTAAAAGACGCAATTCCTTCAGAATGATGAGATAGTTTCTGTCCTTTAGAAAGCCCACAAAATAAAGTCACAGCACCTACTGGACACTCAACATAGCACAACCACCTTCAATTTTTCTTATGCCAGTTATATTCTCTCTATATGCATGACCTTATTTTCTAGATCATGTTGTCATTTCAGTGTTTAGTTTTTCTGAACCATTTACTTAAGAAACATCAACAACAACAAGGTACTGCAGCTAAGATATTTTCAAAATATAACATAACTCTGGAGAAATGTTATTGGTCGATATTGTTATTGTTATTGGAGAAATGTTATAATGGTCGATGAGAAAATAAACATGAGCCAGCAGTGTGCACTCGCAGCCCAGAAAGCCAACCATATCCTGGGCTGCATCAAAAGGAACATGACCAGCAGGTTGAAGGAGGTGATCCTGCCCCTCAGTTCTGTTCTCGTGAGACCTCACTTGGAGTGTTGTGTACAGTTCTGGTGTCCTCAACATAAAAAGGACATGGAACTGTTGGAACAAGTCCAGAGGAGGGCCACGAGGA
>JANHGB010011923.1:0-14421 GCA_026283785.1 Coracopsis vasa | reverse complement strand
GGTCTGAACACTCATGGATCAGTATATAAGAATCAGTATGAACTTGTTCAAAGATCTCAAGCTTATCTTAGGTGTTAAGTAACAGACATATTTCTAAGAACATTTAACGTGGAATACTTTAAAAAGGTACCTTTTATGATTTTTCCTCTGTATGTAGGAGCTGAGTTGCTTTGAAAGGTGGCCTTAAATTTACTGGAAAACAACATCACATTAACAATGATGTTTGTATCTACAGTTTCAAAACCTGAATAATTTCTATTGATTGCTCTGGATAACAAAATTCATAGATGCCAGGCATTCCCACATGTCTTGGGAATCTGGGCAGCTGTCTTTTATGGTAAGGCACAAATTTTTAGTGATCTTTTTGGTGGAATGCCAGTTTTGGAAGAAAGTTTGTACCCTTCTTGCTCCCTCCCTCATCTCCAAAAGATACAGAAAAGCCACAGTGAGTCCATTTTAATTCATAATTGAAATCTTCCTCTGTCTAAATAGAAGCACCCCTTAAAATAAAATAAAATGTCACATAAAATCCAATTCCTACTACAACATAAAATGTGCTTTCATTCAGGCTCTCTGCAGCATTATCTCTAACTGCAGTGTAACTAAAACCTAATAACCGCATTTTTAATTAGCTGGGTTTGTGGCATTTTATACCCATCTCGCAGTTGTTCTTTCTACAGTGTATATCATTATTAACTCTGGGTGTCTTCAAGGAGGTCTTAAATATGCTTTGCCTTCTTTTTTTCTTTATTTCTCCTGAAAATTGTTCTTAAAACGCTCATATACATTAAAAAAAAGAAAAAAAACCCAAACCAACCTAAAAGTGATCTTAAACACAGTATGAGTGATTCTGATTTTATGTGGCTATTCTTTTTGTTCTGCCATCCTCTGAAGTTTTCCCCCCTATTTTTTTAGCCAATAGAATAAGAATGTATTTTTTAAAATGTTATGGTGTTTCAGTCTGACTGCCTTAAAAATCATTAAGGTGTGAGTTTAAAACAACAGACCACAAATATTACACATTGTTTCACTTGATGTCAAAATAGTTCTGAGTAATTACAAAGGTAACACAATATAACTTTGCTTTCAGTTCTTTTAGAGCTGTAACGTATACTAAGGACTGATATAAAAGGACACCTTAGGAATAAGTGTTCACTGCACAGCAGTGGTGTAACCAGGAAGCCTTCTCAGATTACAACTCTTCATCATGGATGTCAGAGTAGAAAAGACACACTATATGCATTTAAAGAAACTTTTAAGCCGTTGAAAATCTGACCTGAAGTCTACCTAAAAAACGAATGGGTCACATCAATAACCAACACTGTGCTTATGAGCAAGTGATGAAACCTGCGGCTCTGCTGCCTCCAACTGTGATCCCATCATCTCTCAGGACCTCCATGGAGCTCAGCAGGGCTGTGGAGAGCAGCACGGATGCACAGCCAAGCCATGGGTGGCACTGCCTTATGGGGCTGGGACAAAGACTGTCTTACAGTAAAAGATATCCCTGCCCACAGTAGGGGGTTTGGAACTTGATGATCTATAAAGGTCCCTTCCAACCAAACCCATACATGACTCTAACTCTAAAACAAAAAAGGGTCATGATCTGCACATAAAGTTGTGTCAGAAGAGTGAGTTACATATTTTTGTTATCTTTAAACCATTTAAAATATTTCCCACTGAAAATATTTCTTCTTTTTGACAAAAGATTTAACAATTCCCCTAAAATCTATGTCTTTGTTCATAGATGGAAGTAAGCAAGACTGTTCACACCCCTGCTTCTTTGAAAGGATTTTGTTAGTAATCAATAAAATTTGTTGGTGTCTTCAGCATCTCTACCTTTTAATGTGGAAGGTAAATGCTCAATACTAAAGCTGGCACTGTTTTACCACTCGGAAAATTTTCCTTCCACAAGTTTATACAAAATAAGTAAAAGAAAGCAGAAACTCAAGAAGACAGCTGGAGTTATCCATGTTACTGGTTTTAAGATTTTAGCTCTGATGGCTCAGCCAGGATGTTGTTAAATAATTTATTCCAGAGGTGATATAAACCTTAGGTTCCTCTCTTGACCTGCTTTCTCTGGAATTTTATCTCATGCCATATTGAGAGTTTAATTTGAATGTCTAACATTGACAGCATCTGCACCCTCTGCATAACTTACTAAAGCAAATCTGGTAAAAAAGATATAGGTTCTTGAGATAAAAGCTCAAATGTAGGGAACACATAATTTTTCTCATATATGTTTTTCCTTGAAGGAGCTTCTGGTTCCAATCACCTCTGTGATCTATACTATAATACATCAATCCATTTGATCAACAAGCTTTTACAGAAATGCAAGATCACTGTCACATAGATAATGCAATAGTGAAGAACAGTGAGAATGCATCTGGGAAATATTTTGCCTCCTAAAACACTCAAGCAGATACATTGCTTTGTATTCCTTTTTCATTTCTTAGCTCTCACTGACTGTCTCCTTTTTCTATGTTCTTCTATTTTTTTATTAAATGGATTTATAATTCTGCTTTTAGAGTGTCCTTGAATAGATTTTGTAATTAGCAATTATAAATGGATATAGTCTTGGTTTATGAAGTTTACTTTTATTGACTGCAACAGAAGGTTTAAGTTCAACTTCCCCTTATCTGATTATATTTACCGGAACTGTGGGATTTCACTGTGTTATAAAAATGGACCTTGCTGCTAACTGGCATGCTTCAGAACATTTAAATAAAAATAGCAATGAAAACCTAACCAAACATTATTTATGTCAGTTAGATACCAATGAAAACGAAGGCTTTCAGGAGCAGACAGAATCAATTTTTAAATTTTTCTCTCTCCGTTTTTTTTTTTTTTTTTTTTAAATATGACAGAATGACACACTCTTCACTCAGCCACTCAAGCTGAAGAATGACTGAAGAACCCTGTGAAGGTCAAATGCATTTTCACCCAACTGATGCTCTTTTAAAACTGACTTAACCCTCCTTGTGCATTTCTGCACAGCATGGAGGTTAGTTCTGCAGCTCCAAATTAGGGCAAAGTGCATTGAAATCTCCCTTTTGTAAAGCTCTTTTGTATTAAGCATAACAAATTCCCTATAAGCAGAACTGTAATTTGCACATTGGAATGCATTCTGCCTATAATGATCTTCCCAGCAGAAAGCACTGTCATTTCACAAATGGCCCCACAGTGCTCCCCAAAGCTAAGCAGAAGTACACAAATACAAACCGAGAAGGAAACCAATACAGGCCCTGATTCTGCAATGGACATCTAGGGTACAATGAGGACAGCACTATTAAATCAGAGAGATTACTGCTCACAGTAAGCAACAGTAGACATGGCAATGTGGGATAGAAGGAAAAGAAGGCTGGGATCTATTGTGGGACAGCAGAGAAACATGTCATTTTTGTGAGTATCTAAATATGTTTCAATAAGTATGTTTAAACCACAGAACCTCATTTTTTTCAGGAAAAGAAAAACCAACAAAACACCTGGACACAATATCTCCAGACCTGAGAACTTTCTAGATTCCCTGAGATACTTCTTCACCTTATATTTCTTGACTTCCCTGTGCTTTCAGAAGAAAACAGAAATGGAACTTCTGCTGTCACAGACCAGAGATGCTATAACTAGCTGACAGGTCTTTGTACTGCTAACCTCCTGTTTCTGGAGCAGGGCAACTGAGATGCCATGGGGATCACTGGCCTCATGTTAAAAGAAATCTCACTGCAAAAGGGATGCTGCTCTTTCAGGACTTCTTACACAACTCATCATGCTCCACAACTTTCAGGCAGTACATTTGTCCCCATAATATTAGTCAACACATTGAAGAAATAGTTATGTTATATAGCTATATTCTCAAACATCTGGTGACAGTGAGCACACAGAACTATTGGACTAAGAGGACTAGTGACAGAACATTGCCCTGTAAATCGCACTTCTATGCAATACAAGTTTTTCATTTCTATTAAGACAGTGATTAGTTCTGAGCACACACTGCCTGTCATAGAAAAACATTGTCCCACAAGCTAGGACAGTAAAAAGGGAGAATAAAAGAGATTTATGCTGACCTTTCTGTTTGGGTCTGGATATCTGTGTTATGGTTTTGGGGATTTCCTTTCAAATAGTGAAGATTTCTATGGAGAAGATGTAGGAGGATGAAATGATGAGGAATGATATAAAAACATACGAAACCCCAAAACAGTCAGAAAAGAATAAACTGTGTTCTAAGAAAAGGAAGCAGGAGAGGAAGGTGGAAGAAAGGTCAGTGCTAAAAAAGTATTCTTTACAAGATATCCATTCTGATGAGGGTTGTTTTGTGCTTCATCCTGCATCTGGTACAACAGAAAAAAGGCTTCCTTTTAACTTGTGAATACATAAGGTAAAGATAGTAAAGAAAATAACCTTATATTCAATACTTTGGGGGATTTTTAAATTACCATTGCTAGTGTATAGGGATATATATCAACTAGAAGTCTAAAAAAACCCAGAAAAACAAATTAGTATGAGTTTTGTAAAATTTAGATTTCCTTTAGTTACAAGGTCCTGTGTTAGAATCGACCACACCAAACCTAGGGATCTACAAAGAAGGTGGAAATTTTGCTCAGTGCATTTTGTGTATCCTAACATCTGAGAGGTATCAGCTCAGATATCCTGGTCTACCAGGCTATACCACTAATTTCTTGTACATAAACCATTTGTCCATTTGTTTCCTTTTTGCTTCAGTTTCTTAATTTTAAAATGCCTGGGATTATCCCAAATAAATTTGGGCATTTAACTGCAGTGTCAAATTTAGAAGTTTAGTGACTATTGTTATAGTGAGCAGAAGGACAAAGACATCTTCCAAGGATAATTCAATCCTTTGATCCACACTACTTACTGAATGTTCTTTAGTAACCTGTTGAAATTTTGTGGACTGTGTCTATTTCCACTGGCTTTAGGTAAACCCAGCAAATTCAGGCACAGTGGCCCTAATTACTATAATATGAAAGATCCCCTTCTCTCCTACACCTCTTCCTCTAGAAAAATGAGCAACATTTGGACTTCCCTGTACTGCTCAGCAACTAAAATGTGTCATGCTCACTACCCCATTTCTCTCAGCACACTCATTCTTCTCATGGTTCTGTCTCTCTACAGTATCTCTTGGTGTGAGAAAATATCAGGGAACCTAGAAGACAAAATGTTGCATGGTGCCTTATCTGCTCTAAGCCTTGCAATACTAAGGACCTTCCATCTGTAACCTGCCTTTTACTTCAATGCAGTAATCTTTCATCAACACAACCCAAGACTTCTGCAGCAGTGCTTTTACAATGGCATCCCTAGTGCCTTTATTCACCTTGTGCTATGAGATTCTGAGCTGTTATTTCCAGTTTTTTCTTCAAAGTCCTTGTCCTTGACAATTGAATGACCTTGTTCTTCCTCTGCCTCTTCACCGTTTGTCTTGTAGCTGTTTATCCCTACCTCCATGTGTAGAACCATTCACCCTTCACCCTGTAGTTTTTATTTTGCAGCTTCATATGAAAACAAACACATCCTAGCAGATAGACAGTAGTACTAATTTTAAAATCCAGTAAATATTATCAATAATATACATGCCAAAACTCAATGGCCAATTAGCGTGCAACACCTGCACCTAATCAGGAATGCTCCAACCAGCACCAGTAGTGTCATAAACAGTAACTACCAATTGGAAATTGAGCAAGTCTTGATGAAAAGCATAATTGTACTGGGGAGAAAGCAAGAAAAAAAGAAAAAGGACTTTTTTTGTAATTTTCAACTTGATCATTGTCATCACATTATAGCTCATCACTTTTCTTCCCACCTGGATGTGAGGGAGAGGGTTTCTTTTTCCTCTCTCTTTTCTCCTCTCTCTTTTATCCCCCAGCCTAAGGCAAATTTAAAGTTTATTATGCTATCACCTAAGGCCCCTATAATAAGCTGTTGATGTGTAGACCTACTTGAAATTTCACTGTGTAGCAAAAAAGAGGTGTATTACAAGCCCGAGCCATGTCAAGAGCAAGTAGGAAGAAAGGCAGGAGAGGAGCTGGATCTCTCTACAGACCACTTCATGGCTTTGGCTTTACTTGGATCCTTAAACCTGTGCCAGAGTCAGGTATCTACTAGAGAAATCGGAGTTATAAAATAGTTTATCCAAAAATGAGAAACCTCCCTTCTCCCTTCTTACCCACAATCTGAATCACTAACGTGAACATCAGGGGGCCATTGTATCTCCAGTGAGACTGTTTGGCTGATAATATTTTCTCAGCCTTTTATGCTCTTAAACTCTTAGTCACCTCATGGAAGAAGCATTTTAGAGACATTAAGTTGAAGTCCAAGTGTAATTGTATCCCTGGAAGGTATAAAGCGTGCCACTGACAAGTATTTCAAAATTACACCAGAGACATGTACAAAGGCACAACACCTTTAATGTGGGGCTTGTTTAGAGGTAGAACTGGGAAAGATATGATTCTCTATGACTCATTACAAATTTTACAAGAGAACATGCGTTTTTTTTACTAGAAATGCTGATATCTGGAAGTTAGTTCCATGAGAATGTGTCAATTACGATAAAATATTGCTTTGATTAAAAAAACAAGCAAGAAAGTGAAATCAAATGGAAACTGTATATACATTCAAGGCTTTTTGTTTGTTTGTTTGTTAGTTTTTTTTAAAGAAACTTTTAGGTTTGAAATAGATTTGTTATATTCCATCATAACTTTAAATCTAGATAGAAATTAAGTAAACTATTTCATTGGCTGAAAATATTATTCTGTTACAGAATCTTACTTCAGGATATTTCTAATTCCAGTGTCTGTTTGTGTGAGGATTTATTGCAATTACTATTTGTTTTAAAGTATAATAGAACAAATGCAACAGAGGTAAGCATATTCTTGTTCTTTTAAACATGGAGGGAAAGAGTAATGCCCACTGCCTCAGGTATCTTATGTCCAAACCAGGAGGAAATGCACAGGAAAACATACAGTTTGGACAGAACAGTTACTCCCAATCCACATTGCATCTAACAGCAGTGAATAGTCAAATGCAGTCCCCAAGCAGTACTGCATCCTCCTGCTTTTTCAAGTGCTGACCATCATTCAGAGGTGTAACCAGGCTGATGTAAATTGATACAGGGAGAAAGCAGTGCGCTTTTTGCAGGGGCAGCCTCCCTCGCTTTCACACTGAAGCACCACACATACTTGGAAACTGACACCTTCCTCAGACTCACTGAGTGATCCCGTGGATGTAAATGTTATCTCTTTCAGGAGTTAAAAAAACCCACCTCACTCAGCTCTTGTCTTCTCCTTCAGCTATAATATGATAACAACTAGCAGGATCTCTTCTAGGCTGATACAGTGCAAAGTTAACAGCTAACTTAAACCATCATCATTCTTGGTAATATTAAACTGTTCAGCAGAGAAGTACTTTGATAGCACTTCTCCAACTATATCTCATATTGACACTGGAAAACAGTGGCTGAAATGAGGACAGACCCTATCATGACAAGACAAGAGTTTATATTTTCTACTTTTCTCTCAGGGACATTGTGGAGAATGAGGAAATGATGGATGCAAACAATATTCAGGTAAGCATATTTTACATTTACAACCTCAGAAAGGCTTTTGAAAGGGAAGGGGAAGTGTGCTTTATAGAAATTCAATGCTATTAGGTTCAGTTTGCAAAGAGGAATATGTTCAATTGGAAAAAAATTCTAAAGCTGGAGAGCAAGGCTCACACCTATGTTTTAAAACCATTTACAAATATTAATAAGACTTTTTACTTGCTACTATGCAGAGGAGACTGAAGTCTTATATTATTTTAGAGCTATAGTATTGTTTAGGAATAAACTTTAGCTCCATGGATAGAAGGATGGGCAACTAATACTGGGGAAGGGTTCCTGTGTTTCCTATGGATCAGAGGAGTGCTCAGATTCTTAGGTTACTGGGCAAAAATAAAACTTTAAAGAAAAAGCTTTTCATGTCCTTTAGGTCTTTTTCTATGAGAAAGGGAAACCTAGCCCAGTCACGCAGTTTCTGAAGAAAATACATAAGTGTGCCTCCTCAGTAGACAGAAAGACCCAAACTACCTCACACCACTCTAGGAACAGGCAGCATCTACGTTCCACTCTTTCCCTATCATTTCTATCATATCAAGCAGCATGCACAACCAACTTTCCCTTTTACAGTATCAGAGGGCTTTCCTTATAGGTTGTCACCTCAAATCTATGTCTAGCTTATGTTTTAGGTGATGTGCTGAGCATTACAAATGCTTGTCTGCTCCTATACAGATATTGGGAAGTAAAAATAGGTGAAAGGAGGAGAAGGAAGCTATGTGAACAGGAAGATAGCCAGCCCTGGTCATTGCTCATCTCACTATTAACTGAAATGTGAGGTATACCATAAACGTCTACCAAGAATACAGACTTTCTTGAACCCTCACATGCAGATTTTCTGTCAACGCAGAACAAAGTTTTAGAAAGGTTATTTTGTTCTTTCATTTTGTTTTGTTTGAGCTTTTTGTCAAATTCATGGACTCATTCTAAAGCTTTTCAATGAGAGGTGCAATTAACAATTAATATTTATTTATTTATGTATATAATTATGCCATATTTAAGAGTTTAAACATAGCTCTTGAGGGGTTTCAATGTTGTTTGCATGAAGGTCCATATAATGTGAGAAGTTGTGGGAAAAATGATGGTGAGGTTTGCTGGTCAACCTGACTCCATATACAGAAGTGAGCCCAAACTGGCTGCTTTCAGACGCTGGAACCTTCTTGCATACACAGCTTTAATGGGGAAAGAAACCTTGGATTGGGGAAGTAAAAACTATTACTTCATGGGATACTATGAATGAAGATAAACCTGTGAATTAGTTTTAGCAAAGAATGCTCTAAAGGACAGGCTGTCTCAGGAGATTTCTAGTGGGTTTTGTTTTCAGCTGTTACTATAACACTGCAAGAAAAAAGAAGAAAGCCATCTTTCCACACAGCTGTTTTTACACTTTCTCTTCAAACCTCAGCCAATGCCAGAGATTGCAGATGAGAGTGAAGGTGGGAATGTGTATCAGAAGTACATTACAGAATTGTAATGAGGTTTTATAAGCATGAATTTAGAGGAGCTGGAGTGCTTAGGATGCAGCAGAGCTGTAGGGATAGGATAACGTGTTTCTGCTCCAGTGACATTAAGGCTGGGGTCTCTGAACAAAAATCCATGTGGTGAACTGAACTCTGTATACAAATGATTTTCATTACACTAGAGAATTCTGAAGTCACTAGTTTGGCCTCTAGGAGATCTGGGATTAAAGACTTCCTTGCAACTTCAGGCTAGATCACAATGGCTACCTCCATATTACTAGGTTTAAGAAGACCAGAAATATATTCTGGACAACGAAATTTAATCAACTATATTGTTTAATTGTTGAAAAGGTCTCTGGCCTGCTTTAGACGTAAGAGGTTAATATCCCTGCATGTACATCCACCAACCAACACGCAGCAAATGAGTGTCAGTGCAAGTGCCAGACTTCTGGGGCTGTGTTAAATTATTCAGTGTTTAGGTTTTTTTCTTGTTTCTTTGTTATCTTTTCATGTCACTTATGATCTTGCTTCTGAAAGCTCTGGTTTTACTTTTCCTCATGATGCACTTTCTTGGCTCTTTTTTAGTCTTGTTTATAGGTTATTACTGACCTTGTCTGCTTCCATGACTTCTTTGTCTTCTTTATCTTCTCCTTGAGCTACGTCTTTTTCTTGAAGAAGTTACACTGGGGCACACTGGGATCTCTATCCATGCCTTTGTATAGTTGCTGGGGATTAAATTTCCCTTTCTTTTAAATTCTTCATATTTTCTTCTTTTTTGTCTTTAGAAAACAGTGACCCTGGGCTTTACAATCCAAGATTTACTTGTCATGTTACCTCACTCACTTTTAATTAAACATCAGTGACTACTGAACATATCAAATCCTGGTCGGTTTTCACTTGCACCTGTAGTTTCTGCAGAACCCTACTGTCTTCCTAACAAGCATCTAGATCTAAATGCCCTTGGCATTTAATGCCTTGCAATGTCTAATCAGGATCTGAGGCACTGCTTTGCCTCACTTGAAGAAAATCATCTGATTGTCCACCACATGCTGGATCAGATCAGGCCCGTCAGAAAAAACTGTAGTGTCATGACTCTCCCTTTCATAATGACTGTTGTCAGTACAGAGACAGATGTTCATGACTGACTGCTCCTTGAAAACTGATCTAGTGATGAAACACTTCATCTAGGAAGTAGGAAACATGTTCTGGGTCTATGTCAAACAAAGGCTTTTCACCCTTCACCATGATCCTGTTGCTCTGGACCATGTTATGTCTCTCAGGTTTATGAGGTGTGAGGAGACGTAATCTCTTCTGCTGGAGATGAGCCACTGCAAGGAAAAGCATGAAAGATTCAGGAGGCAAGAAAACAAGAAAGCTCAGTGATTAAAAGCAGCCTGAGGATGAGAGAAGCTCTTTGTTCTTGGTCTCTATCTATCTCCTCTTCTTCAGCTAGCCTCACTTTAAATAGGAAGAGTGAGCTCTACAGGTTACACAGAAGTGACTCTCCTCATGGGAGGGTTCTGGGATGAGGATCTTGAGAAGGCAGACAGAGTGACTCCTTCTGCAGCATCTCAAAGTCCTTGTGTCCTGGGCCCAGCTCCTCAAACTAAACATGACTGAAATGTCAACCGTTCCTGGAAGAGCTCACACACAGCAGAGGCACAGAGTACAGGGGAGTGGGATGAGACTGCAAACTGACAGGGAGGAGAGATGCACACTGCGACAACAAGACAATTATGATTAGTGTAGACAATTATGATTATGATTTAGCAGTAGGATCCCCAATAGCCATTAACATGATACCACATTTTCCTGATAAAAAAATTAAAAGAGAAAATTCAGTGGCTAAGCAACAGTGCTGAAACCCAGGGGTAAATGTTTGCCTTGAACAGGGCTGTAAGCCACACAGGAGAGACTAATTAAATGAGTCTCTAGCCCTTAGTTATGTCAGAAATGAGAGAAAGGGGGTATTGTTTTTGTTTCTTTAACTCCCTAACTGACGAAGTGTGGGGGAAAGGGAAAGAAGACGGGAAGAAACAACGATATTTGATGGCAAAATAAGATTTCCAAGGTTTCTTTTGTTTGCAAAGCCAGCTAAAAGAAAGAAATGTTTCCCCTCCTCTCTCCCAAAGATGGAGCTGTTGCAATAGGAGAAGAGAGGCTGTTTGAGCGCACAGGCACACACACACACAAAGTTCTGCATTCTGCGGCAGGACTTCAAGGCTTCTCTGAAAACACACAATTGCTTCCTTTTTGTACAGAGAAATAAAAATCCGTATTATTATAGCAGCTGCGTTATTGCAAAATTCTACCAAAACACAACGACTGATATTAAGTATCTAACCCCTCTTAATTGTCTATTTCATGGGCTTTAGATTTCTGGATTGCTAAAATAACCATCTGAAAACAAGACTTCGATTCATTTTGGTTTATTAGTATTATTATTTCCTTACAATAATAATAACACTTTACCGTTATACAGCACTGTTCATCCGCAGATACAGACAATAAGGACTGGATTGCTGCTGTTATCCTATCACACCCCACAAATGAGAGGGGATAGAAAATTCCCCAGGAAGCCGAGGCTGGTGGAAAAATTTCCTGCAATCTTGAGGCCCAGGGATGATTCAGAGGGAAGCGTGATGAGCTGCATGACAGCAAGGTGAGCTTCTTCAGTGAATTTCTTTATTGACAAATATTTTCAAAACCTTTTTGGGCTATAATTTTCATTAGAATGCCAATTATAGAAACTCTTCAACAGTGTCATCTGAGCAGTTCTGAATCCTAGAATTTGGGGTCTGGTTTGAAAGATGTGTTCCAGTTGATGGACAGCTGGACAATGCGAAGGAAGACAAACTGTATTATCTAGGACACCAGAATTGACAGTCAAATACCCCCTCTATTCTTAAAATCTGTGAAAAAATGAATGATCTGGTTCTCCTTAAGTTACTCACTCACGGATTTGGTGGCAGCTTTCTAGAAGTTAATGGCTTTTGAAACATTTGTTTTCAATTGCATTTGTGTCTAGAAATACACTCATATTGTTGGGAGCAGTGCCAGGGACTGCAGCTTGTTCAGCCCTGTCTGCTCCTTGCCTTGCAGCCTAGACAGAGACAAGAAGTGCAGGGACTTAGTAAAGAAAAGGGAAAGGTGCAGGATACCATTTCCCTTTAATGTACTCTGACATATGTTCTCCTGACCAAGCAGGCTACAACTCACTCACATAAAGAAAAGAGTGACAGCAAGGTCATTAGATATGATGTTATTCATTATGGTGCCTTTATTCCAGTCTACACATGAGGAAACTGAGACCGGGTTTATTGCTAACTCCAGATTTCTAAGTGGACATCTGAGCTCACCATCTGTGGCTTATTTCAGTATAAGGAGAAAAAAATCAGGTACTTTTAGGTCACGGTTTATTTGCAATCTTAGCCAAGATGTGCCTATTCCTCTCTACTGACGACTGAGAAAAACTAGATGATTAAAATGGACCCCACCATAGCTCACTTGGGTTGTGAGGGGCAGAGGGACCATGCCTATAAACTCTGTCACATGAGGCACAGCCAGCCTTGAGTGCCATCACTTTCAGACTGTCCTGCTTAAAGCAACAAGGTGAAAGCCAAAGTCAGTCTGTGCAAGCAAGTACAGTCAAACAGAAATTACTCTCCGGAGGACATGATCACTAATGTGCAAAGTACAAAGACCTGCACCTTCTCAGCTCCACGTAAGCTGGGCAGCATCGCATGGCAGTTCCATGGTGAAGTCAGGAGAGGAAGCCAGGTCTTGACTCTCAGGCTCCTCGTTTAACCCTCAGTTATGTTTCCTTTTTTCAGTGTCTTGATTCAGTAGCTCCATGTGCTGCCTCCTGCCCTTGACACAAAGGGAGCAAAACTTACTGCAGGGATGGAAGCACATAATGCAGACTGCTCTGCTTATTTTTAAAAATAAAAAACAAAAGAAAATCCATGCTCATATGACCCAGCACATGGCTCTCCCCTTCGGTGCTGCTATTATTCCCATCTTAGACTTTTTCCACTTTCTCTCTGCCAGCAGGAAAGAAGTAACACAGAGATGTTTTATGCCACTGAGACAAAGAGGTATTGATCCTTTTTGCCTCTGGTAAAGGTTTCTAATAATTTCCAGATATATCGTAGATTGTGGTGCTGCTATCTTTAATTAAAACATGACACAGAATAGAAAGCAATTATTAGGAGATTTTTTCTTTTTTTTAGGGAAGGTGTTTTTTGAGTATAGATTCTTTTTTTTGTTTTAATAGGCTGTGGTACCAGATCAAATGACTTGCAAGTTGAGCACATGGAATGTGGAGAGAGGAAGAATATTTACTCTTGTGTTTGTTATTCATGATATTTAAATATGATGTTTTGTAATTCATATTCAAAAGATTTCATTATCTGTGCCTTGTTAACCTCCTTGGCCAGGAAAGCTGCAGAGAAGTAAAATCCTCTGTCCAAAGAAAGTCTATGCTCAGATCAACAAGACACATTACTTTCTCAGCATTTCCCCTTCACAATGACTTCAGTAAGATCCCCATGCACAAGCCTTGGCCCTGTGGGTTT
Organism: Coracopsis vasa; assembly: GCA_026283785.1. Lineage (NCBI taxonomy): Eukaryota > Metazoa > Chordata > Aves > Psittaciformes > Psittacidae > Coracopsis > Coracopsis vasa. The sequence goes on along the minus strand of JANHGB010011923.1, from coordinate 784 downwards.
GGGAAATAGATGTTGGCACAATAAAAAGCATAACATGAACTCAGAGTGACCTTCGTTCTACACAAACTTCTTCAGGCAGAAACAGAAGTGAAGAATTTACTTCCCTATTGCTTCAGTCAGATCAGAGCTTCGCTCTGCCAAAATAGTGTGTAAGATCCTCAGCTTAGCCATGGTGATAGCTATGGTAATGGCTACATACTGGTGAAATTTGGCAAAGGACACTAACTCCTTCATTATTATAGTTTCTTATGATGATGGCAAGTACTATTTCTTCAGGTTTATCAATGAATTGCTAAGGATTCTGGAAGTCCAAAGTGGAGGAATAGATAGAGCAAGGTTCTGTTACATCTTTGATTAAAATAACTTTTATAGAAACTCACCCAGCTATCATTTTCAGGATCCATATGCTGAGTTCAGGTGGTTTTGGGTTTCAACCTGAAAAACAAAACATAACAAAACATGGGTTCAAAGTACTTAGTGTTCATGTAAAGTTTAATATTCTTCCGACTTTACAGAAAAAAAATCCCCTTTTAAATGCATCAGGCCTGAGATTTTGCTTTGTCCAAAACATTAATTACACTCCTTACCAGAACTCCAGCCTTACAGGCATTTAAATTTATGATTAATCTGTTCAGGAACACATAGAAATAGAATCAAAGAAGCACTTTGCAAAACAAGTTTATACAAAACATAGTTCTCTCATTAGCAGTACAAAGGAATTGCACTGAGCATTTAGGGAAGAGCAAATATCTCCATGATGTCCTCCCTGATTCTCTGTGAGTCC
>JANHGB010011922.1:0-32024 GCA_026283785.1 Coracopsis vasa | reverse complement strand
CATGGTTTAGTGTGAGGTGTCCCTGCCCATGGCAGGGGGGTTGGAACTAGATGATCTTAAGGTCCTTTCCAACCCTAGCTATTCTGTGATTCTATGAACCTCTTAAAAATGTTCTTATTCATCAAAGAAACAAGGACCTATTTTAGCCAAGGAGCTCGTTCATTTTGGTAAATACAGGGCTGCAATTTCCAGTTAATAACATAATCTTTAATCACCTTTACATGCACAAATCAGATACTGTGCATCTGTCAAATGTGACAATGGCCACTTTTGACATTATTGGCCAAGTCATTGAGCTTAAAATGCTTAATGTGCAAACCAATTTGTAAGTAGTATTTCTTTAAAGCTATAAGGTTTTGCAAAATATTATCTGTAGAGTTTTGATTCTCTGCTTTCTCTTATGTAGCTCACTGACCTATAACTTACAAAAAATTGGTGTAATTTAAATGTAAATAGCACACAGTGTGTGCCCGGACAATTCTGCTTACCATAGATAATCTTTTCTGTCTAGAAGAGCTAGATGTAACACTGTATCTGTTTACAATGGCTTTTATTTTCGGACACAAAAAGTACCAAAGGTAAGATAAAGGAAGTAATGATTTAAACCTGATGTGCATGAAAAGTGGATATTTAATGTATAAAATAAATCAATGCTGTTCTTTATTAAAACCAGAAAGACATTCTGAACTGGAATTTGCTATTCTTTTTGAGTAGTAACATTGCTTCACCTTTTCTTTATCACTCTCATGTACACCACAGCATAGGTGATACCTTATGCTTGTGCCTGTATTTCTCAGGTAATAACTTCTTCAGAGAGGTTGTTTTGTCAGAAAAGTTTAAGCCATCAAACCTCACCACTTCACATTTGAATGAAAAATAAGCATAATATCTAGTTCTGACTAAATACAATCCCTATGACGGAGTTTCTGAGAAGAACAAAACTGTATGTAGAAGAGAATTTGTCTTAATTGTCATGAAATAAAGCAAAAAAACCTAAATATAAATAAAATGAAAGTCTAATGACTTCTGAAAATTTCCTTAGCAGAGTGGGGTATATAATGAATATGATGAGTCTTAGTTTAATTGCTACAAATGGACACTTGGATCATAGCCAGTATCCTTCCTGGTTACATTTCTTCTTTCTCCCTCATAATTATTCAGTGAAGAAATATAACCAAACTACATAGAGTAAAAATTACTTCTAAATCATGCACAAACTTCAATAGATGGCTATACGATCCCAGGACAACCTTTAAATCTTTCTACATATTTACCTTTTAATCTTTCTGCATACTTTAAAGAAAGGATTTTTTGCTGGGAAAATCAGATGAAATTCAATACATATTTAGCATATATTCTGCATTTCATATTCTACAAGTGAGGATGACTAAACCAGATTGTCACATTTGATAAAAGATTTTTATGAAACCTTTCTGAATAAGTAAAATGGCAATAAAAGATGCAAGTTTTTAATCCTCTGTAACTGTAGAATGTTAATAAGGAGCCACAACTACCATTGTATTGCAACTGTCAATTATGCACTCTGAAATTATATATATCTAAATAACCTATACCTGAGAACACATTTTCCTTTATGAATTTCTCTATGCAGACCTGTAGTGATAGCTAGCAATAATCTCTATAAACATGTTACTTGATTAAATATTTACCATTGAAATCAAATACTCTGCCAGTTCATAATGATCAAACAGCGCTGTCCTGTAGGGAAAAATGCAGAAATACAGTAACATTAGAAAGGACAATGAAGCTTCCAGCCAAAAAGCAGCATTCTTCTCCATTTGTGCATTTTCTAATATTTTCAAAGAAATACATTTAAAATTAAAAGACAGTGAGATACCTTTATTACCTAATTCATTTTAATAAGTTGATTTGGTTTTTATTATGCAGCTCATTTTTAAACTAAGTTCTGTTCAGCTAATACAATGAAAACTCATTGTGGGAAACAAAGACCTCATTGGTGAGTCAACAGGTATTTTACCACTGTTTTTTAACAAATCCAGCCATTTCATACGTCAGATCTTTTGCTGTACCACACAATGTCAATATAGAATTCCATAAACTTCAGACTCAGTTTGTTTCAGGCAGATCTACAGCCTCAATCCATTTCACCGACCCAGTCTTCAAAAATAACTTCCTATACATTTTGTGTAATAATCCTAGAGTGTGGTTAACATGGCAATGGCTAACCATGCATTCTGACTGTGGAGGGCAAGTTTACTTGAAAAAATATGGAAAAATATAATATATTGATATAAATCGTGGTGACAATTATTTACTAAAAGAATTTTAAATCTGTCTATACACATGAAAAATTCTCAGATTTTATTCTACAATAAGACACTGAATAATATATTACAGGAAAAAAATGGTCAAAGCAGGAAGTATAGCTCAGATATAACAGTCTAAATGTTTTCAGAAGTCAGATCTCTATTAAATATTTTTATTCAATAAGCAACATAAAAGGACAGTTCCAAGGTTGTGCTGTATCTCAAAGATAACAGTTCCCTTAGCACTACAAGAGGTAATAACCCTGGGTGTACTATAGTTAGAACTGATTACTCAAAAGACGTATTTTATAAATCATGTTGTGGTTCCAAACAAGTAGAGATGCCTCCATTATCTATAGCAGACCCCTCTACCAGCCAGGCATAAATACTGAATGCTTCACACACTCTCAAAATAAATTCCAAGGTGCCTGAAGAGAAAGCAAAGTCATTTTATAAAATATTTAGATGGGAACATAACAGTAAGTCTGTGAAAGGATTAAGGCCTGCCTATGCTGCACTGCTCTCCCACTTCTCAACAAGTTAATATTCCTATTAAATTCATTTATATTCTGAGCAATTTGGGTGACTTTCTGCCTTTCTGATTATTCTTGATAAATTTTTTTTTACCCTGTTTCACAGACACAGGGATTAAAAGAATGTTACTCTTTTTTCAAGCTTTTTCCAAGGACAATCATTCTCATGGATATGACAGCCAGTTATCTATTAAGTAGTGTTGTGTCTATACAATTTTCTTCGGCATTCTGTTATCACTTTGTCTTCAGTCATGCTCTATCACGGTAGCATTTCCAACTGTACACAAAACTTAACTTTACAACACACTCCCCATGTAATTTCTTCAATTATCTTCAAATCATTCCACCTTATACTGTGTCCAAAGAACAATCATCCCCACTGTCTCTGACTTTATACCAATTATTTTGTATCGTAAAATGACACACAGAATAACACTGTAAAATTATTACACTTAAACAGTGAGACATATCTTTCTTGCAAAAATATATAGATGGGGAAATATACTATCTTCCATAGAGTTGGTAGGCAGCACATTTAACTAAGCACCTTTCCACTACAGAAGACTGAGGACATTTCTCCACAGTCTAGTGCTCTGCTTTCAAATGGACTGTGAAAAACTAAAAGTCTAGAGGATTATTACATATTCAAATGCCATCTGCAACTTTATAGTCATAGCGTATATGACTATATATATACATATATACATATATCAGACTACGACTACTACTGGTATAATAGTCATATATTTGGGGGTAAAAAATAAAAAAAGAAATACTTTTTTTAAACTGTTTATATTATTCTTCATTTATTTTCTGGAGAATGTAACACCATTACATGAGGGCATTTGCTCCTCTACCTCAGAAGCTGTTAAAAATTCCATTAACTTGTTTATCTACTACTTTAGTGGAGTAAATTTTCAATACAAACTGTTAGTGACCGTTCCTTGACATGGTTTCAAAGTAATTTGAACTGTTCTGATTTTGATATCAGCACCAAAATCTTTAAGATTCTGACCAAATTACTGACTCTTTCATATTGTACTAAAGCTATCCCCCATGTGAGAGAATGTTCCAGAGTATACTATATAACATATAATTGGATGCTGAGAATAACTAATAATATCATGGGTCACAATTTATAGTGAAGTCTGGCAGACAGGTAGCCTCCCACCTGTGAAGCAGAGTTTCCTTATTCCCATCCGCAGCATCAATAATGGATTCCTCACCAGCATAGGATGACATCATTAACTTTACAATCTCAGTTGCTCCTTGAGTGGCAGCAAAATGAAGTGCTGTGCATTTCTCATTCTGTAAATGGGAAAATAAACCAACATTTAAATATTTAAACCCCAAACACCTAACCTCCAATCTATTAAACACTCTAGTGATCTAGCCCAGGAGTCATAATTCCCAAATGCCTAAATTTCTATGGAAGTAATGAAACTTTAGTCTGTAACTGAAGTAGTGGAACTCTGAAAAGATTTTAAGATATGAGATAATTACACTCCTAGCAATCTTTTGTAGTTGAATTAATAAACAGACACACCACGACCTTTAATATAAGAGATGAAACAAAGTAAAACTACAGCAATGCACAGGTAGATCAGTACAAAGGAATAATCAAAAAACTGTATGTAATATAGAAAATGCGGTATTTTAAAATGGTTTTGACTTCCTTAAATGGAATCTTTCTTAGAAGTCATTCTTGGATAATTTTTTTTTCAGGTTAAAAATAACATAGTTTAATATGATATTAAACTATTAAAAGCTAGACAGTCATAAAATTAAGCAATAAATAAATGATTAGAACCATATTTGCCAAAACATGATTTCAATTAGCTAAATGGTACAAACTAGCTCTGATACATGCCTGAGGGTTTTGACTTTCTTCTTTTCAGAACAGCAACATTTCAGTGAATGCATTGGAATTGGCTTTTCCACAATGCCAGTATTGTAGAATGAGCATTCTCAAAACAGTTTTACCCATCACAAAATCAGCAGCATAAATTATCTTCTCAAAATCTGTATGTTCACAGAATCAAATCAATAGAAGAAGGCAAGACCATGTTTAGCCATCTTCGCTGTCATGAGTTGGTTTTGGCCCTGAAAACAATTTGACTAATGACAGATATTTTCAAAATGTTTATTTATCCTAAATCCGGGCACAGGCCATTACACCAACAGTATCACAGTAGCAGCAGTATTATGAATTTGTGCTTTCTTACAAAGAAAAAACTGTAAAGGCCAGGGGAAGGCTGACGATGAGCAAGAATGATGAGAAAGAATCAGATTGTGGATCCTATTTCTGGGAAGGGATAATAGCAGTTGCAAAGTAAAGAAGAGTTTGTGGAGATGGATGTACCATTCTCCAAAGTGCTCTCCCAGACTCCATCTGTGTATGACTCAAGGACTTCCTGAGCTGGAGGGGATGTTGATGTATTCAGTAGCTGAGGATTGACTTTTGTTTTATGGATCTGCCCAAAAGCATTTTGAACCTATAAAAACTTTTCATACTCACAACATCCTATGCAACTTGTGTAATGAAACCTGGCATTTTGCCTGATTTGCACCAGAGGCTTGTTTTCATTTGCTGCTCCCTAGGTTTTGCACTGAAGGAGACAACGAGCAATGATTATCTGTTCATCTTTTTTTCATCCCACTCAGAGATTTAGAAATACCTAGGTTTTATCAAAATTATATTTTTCTCCACTCCAGGTTTTACCTGTTTTAGATCGATTTGGGCTCCAAATTCAATGCACATTTTAATCATTTCAAGGTCCCCACTTTGAACTGCCAAATGAAGTGGACTGCATTTTCCATTATTGGTAAAATTGATGTGGGTTTTAGCAGAGTGACCCAATTCTTCACCTGAGAGATGAAAATAAACGGATTTTTTTTAAGCAAGAATGAGATAACAGAAGATAATAAAGGCTTTCAAAAAAAGCACATTAACTGTAGAATAATGTTCTTCCCCCTCAAAATATGAACCTCTCACATCTATCATTAAACAATGGATGGACATGCATTTAGGAAAGCAGTTAAGCTGCTGTTGCAATGTTACAAAAGTCACAGGCCCACAGGAATAATTGCATTAACTTTTTCTAAGTTTAATCATAGTTATAAGTGTTTGTTTTCATAGTTCTTTGAGAATTAAAGCACTAAATTGGTAATGCTACTATAAATAATGGCTCTTACTGACTGCTCGGGAGCAACGTAATTTACCTTTTTTTAAGAGAATTTCCATACATGTTTTTGCACCCGAAAATGCAGCTGCGTGGATAGGCATGCATCCTGTTTTGTTCGGTTTACATATTTTCCCTCCATTTTCAATCTGAAAAATAATGCTTGGATATAGCTTAATGACATACAGAAGATTCTGACTAATGAACATATTATTACAGATATATTCTCCTGGGTAGCTGTCTCCTTTTTTTATGTTGTATATGCATTGTGAAGCTTATATACAAACATCTTTTGCATGTTATATCCATACATCTGTACATATACGTGATTCATTTTGTGTTCTCATGATCTTCAAAATCAGTTAAGCTTTTCTTAAGTTTGCCATTCAGATATATTTCTATGATATATATATATATGCAGATATATACGCTGTTAAAAGAGTAAAGTTTCTTAGTATCCTATGCAAGGCAACTTGTATACCAGATCCATGATTAACCTTCCTCCACTGAATAGACAGATCACAGAAACAGACTAACACTGCATCAAGGGAAACAGACTCACAATAAAAGATGATGGACAATTATACCTACCAGGAGTGTCAGGGCTTCAGGATTATCCTTGTAACATGCTACAATTATAGGTGTGTTCCCTGCTTCGCCTTCCAAATTAACATCTGTACTGCTATGCTGGACTAAAATCTAAATGTTTAAGAAAACATTCAGTCAAACATAAGCCAAACACAACAACAAACGCCTACTTCATTATTTTTGTTTATCACCCACAGCACTCTTGCAACTTGGGTTTGCTTTTTCATGGCAACAGCCCACAACACACAGACACAAAAGGGAGACAAAATGCAGGAGAATGAAAAAATACACAGGTGAAAAATGCAGGTGAGAACAGACAAAGCAAAGTAAAATTCTTTACAGCAGATAGGCCAGTAGCAATGTTAAACACTGCATATAGATGCAGAGTTTCTTAAAGTTTTATTTAACAATTTCCCCAATGCTGGGAGAAAATCTTTTCTGTAGCAAATTGCAGGTAGGGATTTTCAACTCAAGTTCGTTATAATGTCTTGTAATATTCTGTATTCTCTGGAAAGTGGCAATGTTGTGGATGCTGTTCCCTTATTCATTTATTGGACAGTTATATAGGATCAAGGGAGACAGGGCTTGAAGACAGGAACCCTGCTTCAGTCCCTACGTTAACAGCTGTTACTAAGCTCTGAGCATCACCAAGTACCTCTATGAGTGCTTCTAGCATTTTCTGAGAAGGAAAGGATCTGGAAATGATAATGACCATACATATTTATTCCTCTACCTACATATTTATTTAATTGTCTTTCAGTAATTCCAATTAATTTTTCTGTACAGGAGGAACTGGCACATTTTAATCACTTTCAGTCCATTTAACAATAGAAACCAAAGGAGAATTAGCCTGAATAAACAACAAAGTGGGGGAAAAATGAGAGTACATATTCAGTCAAAAGCAGAGTTTAAAATAACCCAAACACAGAACTTGATATAAAGCTTATTTTAAAAATGCCATTGTATTTCAGATTTTCTTGCTCTTAACTCATAATAAATACAGATTTTGTAAAGGATGTGAAGACAGTGACATATTTTAGCACTGAAAATCTCTAAAGGATTTTAAGTCTTGAATACAGGGATATGTTTTTCTTTATTTTGTTTGAACAAACTAGAAAAAGATACAACTTTAAAGGGAAAAGCAAGTGATGCTGTGTTAGAGTTGTATTCGCTTATTAAACACAAGAGCTTTACAAATTCTAAAATTCTATCCATATGCCGCATATGAAGTAAAAATATTCTCATTGCACTTGGACAAATGATGATAAAGATATGCTGCTTAAAATCTCAATGCTGTTGCTATTTTAGAAGGTTCAAAATGGACACCTTAGTAATGTCTTCACAAAATATTTTTGCGATTTTTAATTGCAGCTTGAGTTCTGCTATTATTCAAATGATTATTGAAATGTTGGCTTTAAGAACTGTGTTTTCTGACTAATTTTAATCTGGTTTTCATTAAAAGAATATGCTAGTTTCAAGTAGATGTTGATATTTGTATGACTCCCTGCTCAATTGTCAAAAAAAAATAAAAATAAATCAGAGCATAAATATTTGAAATGACACACGCCTACACAAAATTCTGGTGCTAAAAGAACCTATTTAAAGAAAATTCCTTGTCTTTGGTAAATTAAAAAGACAAATTGGAAAACTTAAAAAGAATTCTCCATAAAATATAACAACTACTATCATATCACAAATATCAGTATTTATATAGATCAGTAAGTTACTTTTTACTTGCTGTGCTAAAGACACAAACATTTCAATAAGCATCATATGTTACACATCCTGCTTGCTAAACAAAGCATACGAGGAGATACAGCATACATAAACAAGGTCTTCAAGTCTGCACGCAGCCAGTGTCGACCCACTTATCAAGTCTACTTGGACTTTGGACTTACCTTAACAATTTCATTATGCAGGGACTGCACGGCCATATGCAGAGGTGCCATCATATTGGAGTTGAGAATGTTTGGATTGGCTCCTCTGCTCAGAAGCAAACTAACACTTTCAACCTGGTTTTTCTTTGTGGCCCAGTGCAGTGGGGTATTTCCAGATGAATCCATCACGTTTAATACTAGGTCAAAGGAGAGAAAACAAAAAAAAAAACAAAACCAAAGCAAAACCATCAAACGTTCCAATTGCACTGAAAACAAAAACAATAGTGTCTTCAATGGAGGTTCAGCCCTGTGCTACTACTGCATGTCTTTGGAGAGAAAAAGGGAAAGATTGCACGTCACACAGTGCATTGTATTAAATGGATTAAATATTGTGCTGAATACATGGTATTGGTTAGAGAGATGGGAGGGGTGAAATACCTAATTTTAGTTCTGCTTCAGTTGGTTTAACACTTTGATTGTTGAACTTTTTTATTCTGCTAAATAAAACAGTTCATAAAACATGCGTTACCTTCACAGGAAGAATCGTCTATGATCAACTGCATTAATTCTATTTGTCCTCCTTCTGCAGCGTGATGCAGTGGGGTGGCATTTAATTCATCCACTTTGGTAAGCCCAGAACGATTCTTCTTAATGAAGCTCCGTAGCCTACAGGCACTTCCATCTGAAATAACCTATATTGGACAAAAATAGTCTAATTTTCCCATTCTTCTAATAGGCAAGACGTTAGCAATGCTATAAGGTGTTACAGTGTGCATCAGTTACCATCAATAATTCTCCCCCAGGTGTCTAGTTTCATACAGAAGTATACAAATCCTGATCACACTGAATCAACAGTGAAACTCAGACTGATTTAACTGACTGCAAAGCCTGGCCCAGATGAGAAACAGCACAAAATAAACAAAAGATTGAAATTCTCTTGAATACATAATTTTATCTTCTGTAGTGAGTTCAAGATTCTCCCTCCACTACGATAAATCTCAAACAAGCAAATGTGTAACTTACTGTTTTATACTCTCTCCAGGTATCACCACAACAAATGAATTCAACAGAGAGGAAAAATTAATAATCTTGATAAATTCTTTGTCTAGGTTTTTCTACAGAGACTAATATTATGTCCTGGGCTGTCAAGTTCAGCCACTGGGTTTCTTTGTTGTTCTTTAGGTCAGAGTAACCACTAAATTCTTCAATTTCTGCAGTATCCTAAAAGCATCCCATGGGCTATTATCTCAGTCTGAAACAACCCTGAGTCTTCACAGTATAATACAAAAAAAGTCCCTCTGACAGCTCAGCCCACTGATACCCTAATACCTCCCTGGGTAGCGTGCTTTGCAACTTAAATCAACTATAGAAGGCCTGCTGATTCTTACTTTATGAAGATCTCTGAATATTTTTGCTAGTGTTTCAAAATCTACACTTGTATATGAAAAGAAGTGATGGGAAAAAAAGTGACTGCAGTAGAATGGGCAGGAATTTAAAAACAAGTATTAAAAAGTTTAGAGGGAATAAAAAGGAAAAACAATTCAATAAACTTGGGAGGGGAAAAAAAGATAAAAACAGATACCAAAAGTAATGTAAAACTTTTCAAAGATATGTAAGCAAGCAAAGGGTAAGAAAAGGAAATCCCCTAAAATCACTGTTTCCTCATCTGCAAAAGAAAAGGAAAACTTTGCTCCCCTGAACCACAAAGACTCAACAGTTTTTGCTGTCAGTAAACTAGCATACATTATGGAGCAGCCCATTCATACATTTAGCACATGTTTAACTTCCTTCAGTTTAATAGTCCCATTGGCCTCAGTAATGTCAATAAAGTTACAAATGTGTTAAAGATTTAGAACACTGGGGCCAAATACAGGGGTAGCATCTCCTTCAAAAGTGCAATCAGAGAAAGCTAATAGAAAACAGGCAATATCATTGTGGAAAGGGTACTTAAGATGACTCAACTGACATAAAAATAAGAGGTCAATTACATACACAAATACTTATACATTTTATATACATCAAAAAGCTAGTTAAGAAAACCCTATTACAGAGCCTATTATCTTCTGTTCCTTCTAACTTCCTAACTTAATTTTAATGGTAACAAATTCCAAATCTTTCTATTGATTTTGACCACGTTTCACCAGTCTTTATACTGGAATTTTTTGTCAATGTAAGACACAATGTGGCCGAAATAGGGCACGATGATAATTTCTGTCAACAAAAATAAGATTTTTCAGCCAATATTGCAGTGCTTCATTAACAAAATAGGAAAGAAAGAAATCAGTTAGGTGTTCTCTAATTAGTTAGGTGTTTGGTTGGTTCAAAGCAGCAAAGCAAGCTATTTTAAACAGCAACAGCTTCTTTGCCTTTCACCTGAAAAGCTCTGTAGAGGCAGATCATCCACTGGAGTGACAAGAGGTGTTGCTCAGGACTACAGCTAGCAAACATTAAACAAGACTGAAAATGACCTCAAGAGGTCTTTTTTAAATCCACCCACATAATTTGTCAAATTTGTTTAGTCTGCTTTTAAAAAGTCTCCAAAGTTACCCAAGTCATCCATCCAATAAGCAACCTCTTCTTTTGCTTTATTATTCTTACCCTTACAACAGGTTTCCTTAATGTTTGGTCTAGGTCATCCTAACTGCAATATAAATACATCATTTCTTGTTCTGTTATCTATGGAAAAGGGAAGATATTATATCCTTCCTGGCAACAATTTCTCTTGTAGGTTGTGCTGCTGGTTCTCTTTTCCTTCATAACTGTTCCAGTGCTTCTAAACTTTCCTTTCGGGACGTTTTTGCTAGATGGACTATTCATGCCCATCATGACATCTGGACCATCCCCTAAGGGCTCTTTCTGGGGAGCTGTACCCAGGGGGGACGTGAGTCCCATAGCAGCCACCTGCACTCACCGCTCCACATCCTCCTTTTCCTGCTCCCCTCCTGTGCTCTGGCTGCCCCCGGTCCTGACTCTTCCACACAAAGCCAGAGCTCTTGTGCCTTCATGCCCCACGGCCAGGGTGGCTCCCAGCCTGTCTCCCACCCCTCACAGCTCTTCCCTCAATGCTCCACTGATGAGTGAGGGGAAAGGGTCTCCTGGAGGAAAGGGTGTCTGGGACATAACTTGCGCAGCTCCCTCCAGTGCCCCACCTCACCCTCGCACATCTCACCCGCCACCTTCATCCCTCCCTGTCCCAGCGCCCTCACACGAGCCCCAGTGTTAGGCATCACCTTGTCCAACGCCTGCCTGGGTGCCTCAGGAGCTCGGCTCCCCGAGACTGCCCCTCACACCCGCCTCCCGCCCCTCCGCACGCACCTTGAAGACATCCTGCGAGGCGACGGAGGCGGCATCCGCCTCGCAGACGACGCCCTGGTAGGAGCTGGACACGGCCGCCTTCTCCCGCGACTGGCAGAACCGCAGCAGAGAGCGCTTCATGGCGCCCGCCCGCCCGGCTCCGAGCAGCGCCCGCCCCTCCCGCTCCGGAGACCTGCGAGGCGAGAGATCGAGTGACTGCCGGTGCCGAGGCCGCGCCTGGCCACCCCGCTGCACCGCCGGAGGCGGCAGGAGGCGGGCAAAGCGCCCGGAGGGGGAGCCGCTTCCCGCCGGGGCGGGCACCCCACGAAGGGCCGGTCCCTGCCGGGCCCCTCAGAGGCCACCGCGCAGAGTAGACCCTGGGGGGCGCCGGCTGGGGGCTGCGCGGCCGCTGGCAGGGTTAGCGTTGGGAGAGGGCGCAGGGATCGCCGCAGGGTTTTCGAGGGTGTCTGACAGAAACGGCGGTCCCTGGAGATGTTGCACAGGGTGCAACAAATTGAAATCAATAAATGCGATGTAAAACCGCAGTGGCGAAGTCAGGCTCTTCGTAGTGCCCTAAGAGAAAAGCTGTCCTGCTGCGGCAGCGGGGCTGGCCCGCTCCGGCCTCAGAGCTTGAAGACAGCTATTTGAGTTATCGACAATTAACTTTTCTACATTTACTTTACGGTATAAAATTTTCTTGTAGAATTTGTTTTGCCATCAAGTTTGGAGCAGCATAGGAGGGCTGTAGGCAGAGTATAGAAAGAAGCAGCACAAAGTATTTCAAAGAGTTAATATCTGAAGTGACTTTAACTGAGTCATTGCTGCTGGGTCTTTAAGGGAAACATTTGTGACTGAGAGAACTCAGAGTTTACTTAATGTGATAAGAACAGCCTTGCCAAAGGTCAGGTAGCAGTAGGGGCAGATGCTTAGAAAAAGCAACAGGAGGCACAGAGGATGACTTTCCGCCTGTGTTTTCATGGTTTATGGTAATCAGCAGCTTAAGAACCACCAGAACCAGGTGTTGCATCCAGTACAGCCTGTTTATTAGCTGTCAGCTGGCAATTCTCCATTACTTTGCTCATGCCCAATTTGAACCTGTTTATACTGCCCATACCACAACATCCTGTGGCACTAAATGCCATAATTTCATCATGTGCTTGTGAAAAATGCTTTCTTTTACCATTAACTTCACTTAGTGCTTCCTGGTGTTTTTATTTTGAGAAATGGAGAGTTGTTCCGAATTTTTTATCTCTGTTAGTACCCATAATTGCACAAAATTCTTCCAGCTCTTTGCTTGCTGATGGGTCTTCATTCATATGGTTTTCCTCCCAAAGGATGCCAATTTTTATTTCTGAACATCCTCATCCTGCTACTCTGCATCTTTTCTGTTTCCTTTTGGAATGGGATGACAAGATATATTCAAACCATAGTACTAATTGTTCAATTTTTCTGTATCCCTCTCAAACACAAAGGTATCTGCTTACTTTTTGTTTTGTTTTATGTTTTGAGTGCCACTGAACTATGTTTCCTGAGATTTTTTCGCTGCTCCACCACAATCCCTTTTCAGAGTGGTAATAGAATAAATAAAGAGCACTCATGCTATACTCATGAGGGTAGTTAGGGTTATGCTTCCTCTGTGTACCCACCTAGCATTTTATCAACACTGAATTTCATCTGACTTTTCATTGCTGTATCACCAAATCTTGTGGGATCTCCCACAATCATCTGCATTTTTGGTCATTCTGAAAAACCAATAGCGCCTTCCAGGTCACTAGAATGTCTTCGCACCATTGATCCCAGCACTGATTTTAAGGGGTCCTTGCTTTGTCAAGATAAGATTCCTATTTCATATATTTATTCTCTAACTAGATTCAGGAAATCCTTCCTGCCTGTCTTATGACAGCTTAATTTCCTTAATAGACTGTGAGGAGGGACTTTGTTGAAGAACTTTAGCAAATCCACTTATCACTGCCATCATTTATACCTTTAAGCTTGCCAGTTCCTTAGAGAGTTTCACTGGAATGTGTGCAACACCAGACTTCTCTCTGTGAACACTGTTTGTTGTTTTGATCCTAGAGCCTGTAACTCCAGAATAATTTATAGCAAGTTGCTTAAGTTACACAACCTTAAGTCTAGAGATCATAAGACTAAATAGTCCTAGGACTAACTGGGTGGATTTGAGTGATTGTGGTGTAGAGCTTTGAAGCTATTAATTATCAGGCAACATTAAACATGGAACTAAAAAAGTTTCTTCAGCCCACATTCTGCCATAGGTATTCATAGGCATGCATTCAACAGCAGTACATTAAGATACATTTTTATTCTTATGTCATCATTAATTGTGACCAAAAGAAACGGGGTCATTTTTGCCATGCCAAGAAAGCTAGCCATTAGTTCAGAGAGTCTAACTATGTGACTTGGGATTAAGTCACTGGAGGAACCTTCTGTTTCTAAACCCTTTTCGTAGTACTTCAATTAGAAGCAGCCTCAGTTGCTGAGATTGGTCATGGTGAGGTCCCTTTCAATTCCCTGTTTGGCCTTGACTTTTTTGTTGCCCTTAGTCTCCTTCTGAGAAATTAAACTCAACAAGTAACAG
Organism: Coracopsis vasa; assembly: GCA_026283785.1. Lineage (NCBI taxonomy): Eukaryota > Metazoa > Chordata > Aves > Psittaciformes > Psittacidae > Coracopsis > Coracopsis vasa. The sequence goes on along the minus strand of JANHGB010011922.1, from coordinate 17,666 downwards.
TCTAGACATCATCTAAAGAAAATAAATCCTTTATTCTGCAAGAATCCTTACCTGGAAACAGAGGTATCACTGAAACATCAGTAAGCATCAGTAAATCTCTCATCCATTTTTTCTTAAAATCCCCTAAACTGCAGTTAAAGCAATGCTGTGAAACAATAGAAGCCATGATCCTTGATCAACCATAGTTTTACCTATTTTCTTGAATCTGATAACACTACTCCCTTCCTTTAAAATTGCTGTTAGTTTTCAGCCTTCTAGTAAATGTTCAGAAGAATGTTCAGAGCATGAAAAATAAATACAAAGGTTTTCCACTCCCAGGAGGAATCAAATGGAATTTTAAGTGGGCTGACCACAGCTTTTATTTCTGCATAATGATCTGACATAAGGAAATAATTCACATAAGCAGTCAAAGAGTAACCTTTCTTATAGCTGTTTTTCCCAAGAGTGGGTTAAAATACATTTCTACCATTTTATTTCAAACATGATCTTGCTAATGGTAGAATAATGGATCCATTAGTACAAGCAAAATTCACTAAAAGTAATCATAGAGCAGCATTTCATTAAAAATATGCTTGTTTAATAATTAAATTGTATATACAGTAAATATGCCATATTACCATTCCAGTCCTGTAGCCTTAGTAATACAGTACTGCAGTTTTGTTAATTTTGCAGGCCTAGGAACTGTAAATTCAAGCAAATGTCAGTAATGAAAAGGATGTAATGCATGGTACTTTGCTCTGGAAGTGATTTATTTGGCAGCAGTGTTACACAAATTATGGTGTGTAAAATGATATGTAGGATTTGGGGTTGTCAGTTTAATTCAGATGCTTCTTCAGATATTGATTACAGTCATCCAGAAATTAATCTGAGCTACTGCCTAAACAAGCAAGAATGCGTTATCTCCTACATGTTTTCGGGAATGTGCTTGTACTTACCACAGAGAAAGTTGCTGCTGCCTTTTCAAGCCAGCAAGGTGAATTTAACTAATATTTTATACTTATATCTAATGGATTTTTTTATTGCTTTTTTTCTTCTTGATATTTTGCTGTAGTAAGGAACATGCTGCTGTGCTCAGCGGAAGGATTTAAGTTATTGACAGGTATATTACATGCCCAATAAAAAAAAAAAAAAAAAGTAATTTAGAAAACAATATTTCATTCCGCTACACTGCAGAGTCTTTTTATTATTCAAATGATAATCAGATGTGAAACAATAGCTTATAGATTTTTGAGTCCTTCTCAATGCTTTAGAAAAGAAGAAATTTAAATTGAGGCCCATAGACTACAATATGCTTTGAAAGGAAGTATAAATTGATCATATGGTTAATATCAATTGTAGTAAGTAAGGGAGGTAACACTCCATGAGCATATTCTTGGTCAGGATGCTTCCAAAGGGCTCCAGTACAGCCCAGCAATTAATTACAGCTACTACTGGCTTCAAGGTAACTCCTAGACCAAGGGATCCAAGTATATAAGCTGGATCTAGAAATGTTTAAATGAATGGTAGCAAAAGTGAATGAAATCCCTGTCTGTGAAAGCTGGATACTTCAGAGTGGAGGTCCGGTAAGTCACCGGTAGAGTCATCAGAGTCACTGGTAAGGGTGACTTAGGTACATTAGGTACCCATTTCAGACAGAAATCCTCCTGTGAAGCTGGGAGCTAAGCCATCTCTTGCAAACTACCTTTAAACAAGCGGAGGAACTCTTACATGCCAGGCATCGTACGTCTCCCTCAAACTAGAGATTAGAAGATACTCTGTCTACTTAATAAAAGCAATCATGGCAATCAAATGGTAGCTGCTTTTCTGGTAGTGATGCTCTCTTCTCCTCCTGTTGAAGCTGTGACAATGTATAGCCAAAGACTGTCAGGGTCAAAGTGCTGAAATCTGGTTCCCTACCACACTGGAGAACTTACTTTCTTGTTCCTGCTTCCAGGACTGGTTTTGTGGTTTTACTCTTGGCTACCACTGACCAAACCCAAATCCATCTGTGAAGCAGGGACCTTAATCCTGGGCTTCCCCTAACTATGGAATTTAAGAAAAGCTGAATTATTAGGCTTCAGAAACTTTCATGTCCATCAAGTCTGATCAGACTGAGGATTGGTATATATGCATTGCACTGTTTATTATGTACAGGTTTATTTCAGTTTGGATATTGTGAAGCTATACCTCCAGTTGTACCAACTCTAAAAACCTTGAGAATCAATGAAATACATAGAAGCATAGAATAGTTTGGGTTGGAAGGGACCTCTAATGATCATGTAGTCCAACCCTCCTGCAATGAGCATGGACATCTTCAGCTAGATACAGGTGCATTGGGACATTTATACATGTAAGGTTAGGCAAGGGTTTGTTTTAGGCAAGACACTTTTAGATTTCAAAGCCTAAATCATACCTGCAGTGTAATTTTTGCCAAGAGTACATTCAGAAATCATTATTTCTTAGTGCTACTTAGTCTTTTCTCACCAGCTGTGTATTTTTACATCACCATTGCTGTCCTAACATCCATCTGTAGATTTTCACTGCACAGTATACAGCAGCATTGCCGTGCCTGTCAGCACCCTTATTGTGACAGTGTTTTTCATTCATTACTCTGCCTAGTTAGACACCTTTTTCGTTTCTGGACATCCTATCTAGTAAAATCTGTCCTCTATAAAGATGTCTTAATCACAAACTCCTACTCACTTTTCTCCAAAAAGTTGGAAAGAGTCTTCAATGACTTCTGTTATTCCAGAGATACAGTCTAGCCTCACTGGTGGTTATTGATATTGACATGTTATTGATATTGACCTATTATTGATAGACATCTTTAAAGGTGGAAGTTCTTAAAATGACTGTATGAAGGAAAACCTGTCAGAATGCGTCTTAGTAATTCGTAAAACTCTTTAGGAATATAAATGAGTTTACCATATACAGCAACAGAAAGGCAAAATAACTAGGAATAAGTCATTATTACAGCTACATTAACTGCTGTATTTCTCATTCTGTTGAATGTTTCCATGCATTCGTTATTATCATAGAACGATAGAATGGTTTGGGTTGGAAGGGACTTTGAAGGTCATCTAGTTCCAACATCACTACCACGGGCAGGGACACCTTCTAGAACAGGTTGCCAAAAGCCCTTTCCAACCTGGCCCTGAATACTTCCAGGGGTTGAGCAGCCAAAACTTCTCTGGGCAACCTTTCCATATGTCTGACCACCATCATAGTGAATTGCACTGAAACTGTGAAATAGAACTTTTGGTATAATAAACTATATTTCTATCAGGTTAGGGGAAAAAAAGACTTGTTAAAAATAAGAAATATTTAAATCTATGTTATATAGGACAAATCAAGTATATATTTATTTTAAAGTGAAAGAAAACTTTATTTTGAAAATGGTTACATATGTAATTGACTGAACATGATGCTTATGTACCTGAATTTGTAAAATATGGAAATACATAGTTTCTTTTTAAATTAATCTGATTAAACAAATATAATTCAGGAAAGAAAAAAAAGGTCAAAATAACGTTAATTTAAGTACAATATTGCACATATTAGCTTGTCGTTAAAACTTGTTGACTTTTGACTTGATTTCCTCAAGTTCTGGACATTCTTGTCCTAACTGAAGACTGATGGTCGTATCAAAATCATTCAGACGTGTTTCACTAAGTTCTGTATACTGATTAGATACAATAGATATGGGTATTTGTTTGAAATATATTTTCTGTTTAATTTTTAGTAGGTAAGAAACTATGACCAGACCCTCCATAATAATAGTCTATTTTAGTTCAAGCAAATATAATGAACTATCTAATTTTTACAAACATTACTTAGAAATAGAGTTAATATCTACCAATACGGTAGATGCAATACTTAGAATGCTTTTTCATATGGATCTACTGGGGAAAAAAGACAACGGCTGGTGGCCAAAAGAAAAACTAGATTGTAAAAAAGTTTTGGCAATAAAAAGAAATGTAAAGTAATACTGAACATGAAAAGATGTCATATTATTTGTATATCACTTGTTTTTTCCTACTTTTAAAAAGTATTTTATTAAAATTTACTATTATATGTATCATACAGTTCTTCAATTAACTGAAATTATGGCAAATGTACATTAAATATGAACCCCAAATATTCTACCTTGTAGAAATCTCCCTAAAGGAAAAAAAAAATAGGACAAACAAAAATTTGAGCGGAAGAATCTGAGCTACATGGAAACCATATTACACTTACCATTCAAGAAGTTTGCAGGTGATTTCTCTCTGAAGCAACACATATATAAAGAACACAAAGATAGGACTACTTAAATCCTTATCTGGTGCTTATATCAGTAAGTTCTTGTGAAGTTGATGTGTGAAGCCACCAGTTGTGTCATCTGGTGGCTTGCTCTGTGTAGGCAGACGCTTATTTAAAAGAGGTAGGTGTGCATTGCTCAGTGTGGGAGGAGCATTGGTATTCATCAAGTGATCCTTGAAGCTTTCTGGTTTTAATACGTCTAACCCAACCCCATCCATTTTAATTTCTGCCTGCAAATGTACCTTCCGTACCAGAAGTTTTTTCCTAATGCAATATCTTAGAGTATTTTCAGATTGTTAGGTAGTCACTGGAGGGTACTTGTTTACCTATTTGCAGTGAACTAATTGCTTTTAATGGAAAATCTAAACATTACTGAAGAGGAATATTGTCTACTTATAAAGATTCACTTTACTAATAAATGTTTCAAAAATTAGAATTGCCATATAAAAAGTAGCTGACTGTGATCAATACCTAATGCAATACAGGGCAGCGTGAGTCGCATGTGCTTTCTTTTTGAAATATAAATCATACTTTGTTTTCTGAACTTTATTTTCAAAGTGCCACAAAATTGCTGGGTTCATTTGGATGGATTCTCAAATGACTCCTTGGCCTCATCTGCATTAGACTGTGGCCAGCATTTTGGTACAGAACAATGTTTTCTTGTGTTACCATGTATCAATCCAATTGTCTTACCACATATACTAAAATACATAATTGTGCAATCTGGGGAAAGTAGCTCATATTCTCCAAGCAGCATCACAAATGTAAGATCTGTCTGATTTCATCTTCTTCTTTCAGAATCTATGAGCCTTTCTGATTTTCAAATGAGGGGTTCAATTTGTGATTCAGAGAGGCACATTTTCAAGCTTTACTATCATTTTGATAGCATAGAAGCTGGACAAAACCAAAATATTTAGAATAAAATACTTATTCTAAATTTAGATAAAGTCTTATCTAAATTATTTTTTCGGTAAAAAGTTTTAGACTAAAGCTTCTACATTGACATTTGACAAGGATGGAGCTTCTGATTCTGCAGCTCATCTTTCCTTAACCTACTGAAACACACCAAGCATTGTAACTCAGCCGTGCTAGCAGTGTTCGTGACCAGATAGCTTAGTGACTCAAGGAAACAGGCAGAAAACAGCTTTCTAACCACACAACAATCAAGCAACTTAGACATTTCTCTCTACAGAAGTTGTCTCGCATCACTATGTAATTCTATTTATCTGTCTTTGTTGATATGGAGTCTCTATCACAGTATATAGAAAGCAGATGCATACACAAAAATAGTTTGATTAAGAGTTGAAGCTTTATAGCACAACATGAGTATCTTTAACAAGCATGGAACCTGAGAAAGAGTAGTCTTGATAGATTCTGTGGACTTACCAGTGCAGTTTCAGTTATTTTCCAGTGCTGCAATGCAGTGCTTGAAGCATGAAATGTTTTCACAGACTCTTGTTACAGCAGGCAACTAGACAGTACAGCGCACTGGTTCATTGACATGGGGATGGGTGGAATTCTGTGCATATTGAAGAGTGGTTCTCAGTCACAAAACCGAATTTCCTTCAAATCACCATGTCATATTCTGTAGGGAAACTTTGAAATGAGTGGTTTTTAAAAGGGAATTTTCACTAAATTCAGTCATCTGATAACCAGAGTGGTCACACCATGCCATTGAGCAGGTGAACAAATTCTATCTTAAAGCCAGTTAAGATTCTTGTTCCTATTGCTCCTGCTTAAAGGCTTCTCCCATACCTTACTGCTTTCATAGTTAGGAAGGTTTCTGCAATTTCCAAACTAAATTTATTCGTAAAACATTTCCTCTTGGTTAACACTGTTTTCTGTTTTAAGCTATTGTTCCCTCACCATGATATCTATCCTTTGAAATTATTTTGAAAAGGACGCTCTCTCAAAGGTGGCCCTTTGCCGCCATGATTTTGTCAGACTTAGCAAAACCAAACTATTTTTTCATCTTCTTCCGCAGATCCTAACAGTCTCTTGGGAACTGTGCCTGTTTGTTTTTACTGTTTCCAAATTGGCAATTTGTAGGGTTTATTTTCTGTGAATATTAAAATAGGCAGCTGCAGAAGTTACAGCATTTACAAGAATTCCAGGTGTACATTAGGACTTAATTTCAGAACATTTAATGAGGCTAATGAACTCATTGTAACCATTTCTTTGTTCTGAGAGTGAAGTCATGCTTTTGACTACTCAGACATACACTAACAGTGTTCCAAAGACATCTCCCTCTCTCTTTCCTTATGTCTAGGTTGCATTTTTTTCTCATACCACTCCAGGGGTAGTGATTTACAAATCAAGCGTGTGGGCTGAGAAGCCCTGGGACCCATGCTTCAAGGACATTTAAGTCCCTAGCTCCTAGATACTCCTTTTAAGGAAAGAGCAAAGAAAAGCCTGGATAACATGATGAAGGAAGACCTCTAGGATGCAGCTGTGTCAGCCAGAGGCTGCATACAGTGTGGAAATAAACTTTGCAGGATCTTTTATAGACCTTTTCATAAATATATTGAAAGCATTCTTTAACATTTAAAAGTCATTAAGTGCTACATTAAAATAGGCCTTGATCAAATAAAGAGGAATTAGGTGTTTAATACAACAAACCTGAATTATTTATCAAGTTTTAAGAATTTTTTTTTTTTTTAATTGACACTAAGGTATTAGGAAGACCAATTGTGAAAAGTTTACTTTTTGGAGTGATACAAATCAGAGAAAATTTGGGGAGGAACCAGCAGCTCTCCATAAATCACGTGGCAGCTGCTGATAACATATACAGAAAAAAGCAGAAAAGCACATCAAAGTACACTGTATCAGAGAAAAAAAATGAAATGGTATTACAGTATCAAAACCAGCAGAGAAATCAAAGAGAATGAAAGTTTTATGTATGTAAAAAAGCAAATTGTGCTTTAATTATAAACTGAAGATGGGAAAAAGTATGCACAGTTCAGCCATAATATGGAAACACACCAACTATGCAGCACAGTAAAAGGTGAAACCATTTGGCAGGTTCACAATTAGAAGATTTTAATCAGAAATATTTTCCAAATACATACAGTTTAATATTTTCTGTTTAATTTGTCAATTTTTCTTCAACATTTTCTCTAATGACTCTGTTTCTGTTCTTTGGAACAGATATACTGCGCTGTATTTTAAGGCAAGAAGCAAGATTAATGTTCCTAAATTAACGGGGAATATGTATCTAAAGATAAAACCTGCATTAAGTTCAAGCTTAGTGTTTGCACTGTGCTGTCTTCTAAATGAATGTGTGGCTTTCATGAAAAGACTTTTTTTATATATATATGTAAAACTTCATTATCAATTTATTTAATTAAAATAAAAAGTTACAATCACATTGCAAACAATGCATTACACCCTTGCTTCTTGGACACATATCTATTTTTACTTAGTGAAAATTCTGATAACTATAGATACAGCTGAACTTCAATGGGATGACGCTGCAGTCTATTATCCAGTATATTTAAGTCATTAGTATGTAATTTAAAGAATTCTAACACTTTGACAGAACTACTTCAATAAAAATAATTGTGAATCACCTCATCTATTTTTGCCAAATCAGAAGATATCTTTCAAAAAAATTCAAAATCCTTCATTTCTTCTTGACTGTGATTTCTGGCATATATTACAAGAATGTAAAAATTGTTCCCGGAATTCACTGGCCGTACCAGTCTTTGAGTTACTAGTTCAGCACCAAGAACATTAGCGCATTTTGCAACTGTCCTGGGAAAGAGGGATGTCATTGAGCCACTCCTTTCCTAGCACAGGATTGTCAAATACTGGGTACTTAGCAGCCACATCTGCTGCATTTTTTGCAGTTTCACCAACCCAGAAAAACATAATGAGGTGCCTTCAATGGAAAATGTGTCTATTTGATTTCAAAACTAAAGGGATTAAAGCAACTAGGCTTTATTCTTCAATTCTGTAGTTGTCTCAGTACCTGACAAAGAGTTGATTTTGTCTAATATCCTATATTCAGCACTAAACAAGTCTGAGCTATTAAGAATCTCTTTCCGTCTTAAGTCTAACCAGCTTGTATGCTTTCCCTGAGTATATTACATTGAGTGTCAAACAGATTCTGCATTTATATTCAGGAATTCAAAGCAGCAATCAATCAACATATTTCTATCTGGTCTTTACAAATGTTCTCAGTTTTATGTAAGAACATACAGAAAATAATGTTCATTAACCTGCATTAAATATGATGAGAAAGCAGAACTTCAGAAAAGCTTCAGTTATATTTTATCATAAGAAAAAGGTGCTGTTTCCAATATAATAAGCCATTATATTTGCTATCAAAACCTTTAGATTTTATGGAAATCCTAATAATGGGAAGAATGTATAAAGTAATTATTTAACAATAAAAAACTCTGCAGATTTTGCCAACAGCAATTTTTTAGTGGCTAGAAAAACTAGTAGGGCCTGTTATAGTTCATCCTAGTAGTCATTGTCTTTAAAATAACACTGGATTTTTAGATAAAAGCTTACTGAAGTAACTATGAATAATCCTTTCATTTTATAAACTCTATGGAATGGCATGTGAATTACACAGAACTAGCAGGGAAAACCTAATGATTCAGCCATAATGTGGAAACCTAACAGTTTCTGTCTTTCGCAAGCACATGGAGAACCTGAGTTTATATGTATAATTCCAGACATTTCTGTAACGAGAAATAAAAATAGCCCAAACCTTATGCCAGGGGAAAAGGGGAGGGAAGAAAGGGAAGGAAGAAGGGCTGCGATGCCAAGGGAAATGGAGGCAGGCAAAAGGCAGGAAGGAGAGGGAGGCAGTCAGGGGAGAAGGAAAGAGGAATTCTTGGCCATTACTGCTTCTATATTGTTGTCGTGGTTTAAGCCCAGCCAGTAACACTTTGGCAATAAACAAATTGATTTGTATGTCCATATCCTTTTTTATAGCAAACGGGATTGACCTTTTGTGGTATTTTTGCATCCATGACAGTAGCTGATTTACTTTACTTCCTATTAGGACATTTGAAAAATACCCACAGCAGTAAATACTCCATTAAAATGTGGTTCATAACTCTTTCAGACCCTCTGAAATGATTTACCCTTTTACAACATTTGTCAGCTTTGCCCACTGCATTAAACTTCCAAATGTGTGTTTGGAACAGCCATAGTGATTGCATTACTTAAACAGAGCAACAAATAAAATGACGGCCATATGCTGATCAATTAGGTTGCATAGGAAGTCACAAGACGATAGCAGTATGCTTACATCTGGTAACAAGCAATACCACATCCGTTAATATGACTCATTCTGTTTATTGAGAGTCATAAGCCATTAAAAAAAAAAAATGTTTCCCTAAAAGTCCTGTTTAAACTGCACCAAGATAGATAATCAGTCACTCCAGCCAAAAACACTTGCCATGAAAAATTAAAATACAGCTGAGAGCTGCTGAAAAATATGAATGTGTTAGAAAGATTTGTAAGACGCTTTATCTAAGAGTCTTGCCTAGTCAAGCTGAAAGTCTGAAAATGCTGCTAGCCTTTCAGCTGGCCCACAGTAACTGAGACATTAGATGATGGAAAAATGGGCTGTATGACTTCTCCATCAGAGCTAGGTCATGCCTTGCCTGTTTCAGAAGCTGGCTAGAAGACCTGAAGTCCTGTCTGTCTCTGCCAGCTCCATATACCCTAGCTTAAGCTGGATTAGGATCTCTGCAGTTTAAATATTTACGCTGGGTCACTTTTTTGTGTTTATAATATTAGTAGAAACTTTATTACATGGATTGTGTTAGAACTGTAAATATCAGCTTGGATATTAATAGCTTTCTTGCAAACATGGTACATTGTCACATTGTTTACTTCCCTATTCATTCTAAATTAAAAAATATATTGTTTGAAACAATATGCCAAGAAGCATATCACAGCTAATGATATACAGTATTAATAATTTAGTATATACACACAGTTTGTTTCTGCACTTCTTTAATGCCAGAAGAGAAAACCTGACATACAATTGCATAAAGCCGTCAATCTGCTTATGCCACAACACTGAGCTGATCTAAACCAATTATCAACTTTGGGGCAATAAAGCTTACACACCTGAGTTCAATGGAATGTTTTATTAGTTAGTTAAAGCAGCATAGTTATTATAGATGATGCTTAGGGGTTCAACAAACTGAATGAAAAGGGGGAAATAGACTGAGGTAATTAGAAAATAATAGGAGGTGTACTAGAAGAAAATAACCTCAATTTCAAGTCCAGTTTCAAGAGTAAAACCTTGGCTGTGAAATATTGAAATTGTGAAATAACCACTTAGAAAGAATGATATAACTGACAGAATACTCATAGAATTCCTTAAAAATACATCCAGGCAGCCCACCTCCACAGAGAATCTCATAAATTCTCTCTCAATACCATTTGCCCTAGCAAATGGGCTCAGTTGTTCTATTTAAAATCCATTTTAAGCATCTTGATTTTGTGCAAGATGATGACAATACATGCGTTCTGTGGCTGTTACTTTTTCAGAAGAGAACAAAGATGCATCTGCCAGAACCTGCAGCTGAAATTCTCACCAGATAATGAGAACTATATTTGTTATAGGTGGTTAACAAAAAATGTATTGACATATGTGTGTTGACCAGAGATTAAAATGGCTCAAGATTTAACATCCAAAGCAAGAGTTATACATATGCATTTATAAGTTTACATTTAGCTACATATTTTTGTGTTAAAAAATAGGTCCCAAATGTATAGTATGTTATACAGCTGTATGTACCTGACAGCATTCAGCCCCAAATTCATAGAATCATGGAATGGTTTGGGTTGGAAGGGACCTTAAAAAACATCTAGTTCCAACCACCCTGCAATGTGCAGGGGCACCTTCGACTAGACCAGATTGCTCAAAGCGCCATCCAACCTGGCCTTAAACACTTACAAAGATGGGGCATCCACAACTGCATTATATGACTGTCTAAGAAAATCAAAAAAGCTATTCTTAAAACACTTCTTAAAGGCAGAAGTAGAAACTCTCAAGAAAGGAAGCATAATATACAATCAAGATTAATTTTGTAAGAAGAAAGGAGCAGAAAACTGTAGCTGAAAAACCATGATTTGATAAATTAATAGCTAACAAAAATCGCTGGCTACAAATAGGCCTGTGTTGTTGCAATTTCACCATCAGTTGTGTTACTGCATGCTAGGGAAGATGGTGACACACTCTGCCAGGAAAAAAAATCAAGATAAAATGAGGTAATTATACACTGAGTTGTGAATCAATCAGGTCAGACTACTGAGGAGCAGATGCTTGAGCACAGGGGGACCTGAGACCTGAGGATGCAAGTACAGTATGAGGTTCAGTGTGGGCACTATTCAACTCTACTGTAACCAGAGTTAGCAAGCAATTGCTCTTTGTTCCAAGGTAGCATCCAGATGTTTCAATCACAGCTTCCTGGCCCTATGCATAATACAGACGTTGCTTCACCTGCCTCACAATCCAGGTCACAGGAGGATGTAATAGGTAGTAGGAGCAAAGGGAGAATACAGCTAACCTGGGTCTTTGCGGGTAGAGCCAAATCCATTTTAAGGTTAGTGATTTTTACTGTCCTGAGCCATAGAAGTATTCTCAGTTTCTAGTTTAGAAACATAAAAAAAATATAATCATATATATTTTAATATAATTTGTTAATTGACTAATTAAAGATCTCTGCAGTAACACACAATGCTTTACCCAGTTCATTCAGTGTCTGGCATAGCAGTGGAAAATAAGCAAGGTTTTACTGGCTCAATTCTATCTAAAACTTTTTCTTCTATCAAAAACTGTTGTTGGGTTGTTTTTTGCTTTGGGATTTGTTTGGGTTTTTTCCCTATCTAAATCTGTTATATTTGTGTTTTCAAGCTGAAACCATATTACATTTTTCCACAGTGCATTATGCCCATATGACTTATGGTTTAAGTTTATAAAACTGAAAGTCTTGTGCATGTTTACAACTTTTCCATGGGTTCATAATGTTACTATATCCTGAACAGCACGCTGAAACCTGAACTCTTCTATACATCAGAACTTTAAAGAGGCAACTTGAGATGCCAAAATTATCTGTTGATTTGCACACATGGCTATCATTGACATGATCTAAGTTCAGTCCTTTGCTCTTCCAGAGACTCTCTAGGGTGATGAACACAAGTCATTCAGCATCTCTGACCTATGAAGGCTTTTAAGACTGTCATTGTTTCCTCTGGCTAATCCTACAGTAAGACATTGGCATATCACAAGATCCCAAAGACACCTGGACCTGAAATATTTAACTTCAGGGGAGTTCTAAACATCTCTCACCTATGACTGATGACCCCAGCCTGCTGATCTTTCTGCATACTTTTTCAGTGTGCATGTTGTGACTTTTCACTACACAGTCATTATGGTTGGTAGCCCTTAGGACCAGGGATATTGTCTCTCTTAGGTACATAAATCCATCAAGCAGATGAAGAGCTAGTTTTACAAAAAAATAACTTTTCAGAAAAGTCTACAAATGCTTGTTTCATTCCTCACTCTTTTAACTGTGCCATGCTGACCTGAAAGTCAATACCACTGCCTGAATGGGAAACTCATAGGGATCCATTAAAATCCATGACATGTCCTGAGAAACTTATTCAGCTGCTGTATGTTCCCATCTCCTAACGTAAGCACACAACAATCTGTGCATGTTGTAGCCTTTGAGATGTAATGTTGTCAGCATGTTGTAGCCTTTGAGATGTACTGTTGTCAGATAATGTAATACAAATTGTGGTTATGTGTAGAACTAGAAGCACGCAGCCACTCAAAAATTGCACATAGCACATCGTGAAGCTTAGAATTCTGGCTCTTCCACCACTAGTGGTGCTTCTTGCTGCTAACGCAGGCAGTGATGCCCAAAAAAAGGTTAGGAAGCCTTGGTGTAACTGAGTTTGAGGCCAGAAAAGGACACTTAGGGACATCACACATTTGTTTGCATAAAAATAGAATGATACCAGCTCTATATTTAAGCTATTCTGCCTGCGAGAGTGGGGATCATAATTATCTGGTCATGCAAATGTAAGGTGCAATATAGATATGATAAGGAGATCCTCAGATGATGGAAACTGTCATAGATTGGCTGAAATAGAATCTGAGTGATTTCCTGTGGTATTCTCATAATACGTTGACTTTCTATTCTTCTCGAGAGGCCCGTGTACCCTTTGTGCCCTTTTACATATTCATAGAATCATAAATTGTTTTGGCTTGGAAGGGACCTTTAAAAATCAGTTAGTCCCACCCCCCACCATGGCCAGGCACATCTTTCACTAGATCAGGTTATTCAAAGCCCTGTCAAACCTGATCCTGAACACTTCCAACCATGGAGCATCTTCAGCTGCTTTGGGAAACCTGTTTCAGTGTCACACCACCCTCATTTTAACAAATTTCCTCCTTATATCCTACCTAAATCTATCCTCTTTCAGTTTAAAAACTTTGCCCCTTGGCCTGTCACTACAGACCTTAGTAAAAGTCTCCGTCTTTCTAATAAAGCTCCTTTATAAGACTGTATCAATGGCCTCACAGAAGTCTATGTAGATGACATCCGTACCTCTTTATTTGTCACTCCACTGTAGAAGGCCACTAGATTAATCAGACAGCCTTTGGCTGTCTCTAGTCGCCTCCCTGTCTTTGATGTATTTTGACATGTCTTCCAGGAAAATCCTTGATCTAGCCAGGCACTGAGGTAGGGCTGACTGATGGGTTGTTCCAAGAGTCCTTCCTTTCACCCTTTTAAAAAAGAAGTGTGACGTTTCCCTTTTCCCAGTCATTGGGGCTTGGCCTGACTGCCATGACTTTTCAAATATGCTTCAGAGTGGCTTGACAACTACACCAGCTGATTCCTTCAGGACTCTGGGATGCATCTCATCAGGTCCTATGGACTTTTATATGCTGGGGTTCATCAGGTGGTCTTGAAGCTGATCTTCTCTTACAGTGGGAGGGACTTCTTTGCCCCTGTCCCTGCCTTGAGTTTCAGGGCCTTGAAAGATGTAGGAAGAAAAATTACCATTGAAAATTGTTGAGTTCCTCTGCCTTTTCCATGGTGGTTGTCACCAGTTCTGCTTTTTTAAATCATTTTCTTTAATCTTCATTTTCAGGCCAATGTATCTGTAGAAGCCTTTATTATTCTTAGCATCCCTTGCCAAATTTGGCTCATGACTCACAAATGGTAAAAAGTTCAAAGGCCAAATCCATGAAGACCTAACATCACACTGGCTTCAAAGTGAGGTCACTGGAGTTAGGAGTGGATTTAGGTTCCTAATATTTGGTCTACTAAATATTGGTCTTTGTCTCATACATTATTCAGTCAGCATTATAAAGAATAAACCGCAGAACTTTAGCTATTAACTTTTTTCATCACTTTTATGTATTGCCTGGAAAAACATTTGAAGATTCAGCATTAGGAGATTCAAAATACATTCTTACTTCCAGGTTTTGCATTCTGCATTTTAAAGTAGTTGAGAATTTAGTTTTATGTTACAATGTTTTCCACTAGGTAGTCTAAGTAATTTTAGCAATTTAAATGCTGATTCTGAGGTATTGATATGGGCAAATGTAACATTCATTATACTTTTTGCAGTAACTTGAAAGTAGCTCTGGCCATTAAATCTTGTTTTATTGAAAATTTGAATACAACCTAGGATACTATAGCGTGTCATCTTTTGTGCATGTTCTATGATTTAGAAGAGAATGTCCTTTTTCACTGCTATCAAGCCTGGCATTACAGGAACTGAGCTCATGCAGACTTTTGGATGGAAAAATACTACACACGATTTGCAACTCAGATGAACATGTATTTGTGCAAGCTGCTGGCATGTTTAGATAATGGTTGTGAGCAACTGATTATTAATGCAATTGAAAATTATTTAGCTGCAGTGACTACAAAATCATGAAGCTTCCCACTGTCACCAACTGTCCAGTTACCCACCATCACAAAACTGTCTGGTTTCTTAAGATTTGGGAAGAATATACTTACATGTATTTCTCATGGGATCATATGATAAATATAATATAAATTATGTAAGTGCCATTTTTTCCCCATATGTTCTGAAAACGTGTTTTGGGGTTTTTTCCACTCAGTTTGACTTTCTAATATAAAGCAAAAAGTAGCAAGTCTATCCAATGATAGCTTGCTGTTCAACATTATGACCCAGGTTCAACAAAGTACAAAAATAAACAGAGTTAGGTAATTTGCATAACTGGGGTAAAAATAGCAATTAAAATGAATGAAAAATAGGTACTGGTCTAGCAATATGTAAGCACTCAATACATGGCACTAGCTAGGTAAGTAGATTTATAATATTGTGGAAATAAAATGGTCTGCCACTGATACAGGCTCTTTCCAGTATTGTTAGAATTTCCTGGATGACTGGTCTGGTTTTGAGTGCACATGGATCTTTCTGTCTTTGATACATTCTACAGGCCAGACTTTTTCCTATATTTTGCTATCTCTGCAACTGTTAGTAGTGCAAAAACCGTACCACGCAGATAATCAACTGGCTGTGAATTCCATAGGCATAAGGAGCTCTAGACCATCACAACCTGATGTTCATCTCCACTATGGGAAAGATACGATGTTATTGGTGTTAGAGGTGTTTGAGCTCCCCGCAGATGACTGACAGTCACTGGGTTTCTAACAACTGCCTTCTGAAGATAAGCCTCAGTCTGGCACAACCACTTGTTCTTTGATCATGTGAATTCATGTATTCAAAAGTACTCACAGAGAAAATTTGCACTCGGAAACCCCAAAAAAGCAATAAGGTTAAGGAAGAATGCTTTGGTCCTATGGTTTTCATTCAGCAAGTAAAACATGCTTCAGATACTTCAGTTTCTTGAACCTTCAGCCTGTCAGGGTGAAATCTGGGAAATAATCAAACTGAGTATAAAGATCACTCCTACTTCAAAATGGAAAATATCCTGGTTTTATCTCTCACTCCCCAACCCCCCAATTTTATGATTATAAACCAAGTTTTCTGAATTTATTATTAAAAAAAAAAACAACCAAACAAAAACCCCAAGAATGTAGAAGGCAAAATTCGAAAAAAGTATCTCTTTTAAGGTTAAAATTGGGTTTGAATTACGTGTTTGCAAAAATAGTTATTACTGTTTTCCTACATTTGAAATAAAAAAAGAAATTTACCTAAATACTGATTGTACTGGAAAAACATGTCTAAAGTAGCTAAATTCATCATTCAGATGTAGATGAGACACAAAACAATTCAGGAAATGCCACTGTGTCCAAACCAAAGAGACCAGGAGTGACCAAATGAAAAGAGAAAATGATGACTCTGTTGTAAACATGGGTGGAAGCAGGACACAGGTTCACCCCAGAAATTACTGCAGCGGGAGGCTACTGTCTTTTGCCCCTCATGGGGAATTGTATTCATGCTTGACGTTCAAAATAATCTGCAAACATCAAGTACTTAAAATATCATAGTGAATTAAGGAGGTGTTATTTTCATCACAGATTGACTGTCAGAGGGCAGAGAGGTCAAAAAACTTGCATAAAGCCATAGAAGGAAAAAGAGTATTTATTTCACCTTAGTATTGCATTTCAGTCCACCACTCAGACAACCAAACTATTCTTTTATCAACTTAATTTACTTTTTTTTTTCACATATCTATAAAAAAACAAGAGAAAACACCTGTTGTTTGAGAGTCAACCTCTAAATGAGGAGAGTAACTCATTGCTCTACACATCTGGTTGCCTATTTTCTCTCTTCTCATATTTATTGCTCAAAATGTCTGATTAAATACCGTGAGACTATAATATTTACATTAGTGCCAGGTGTGATGCACTACTGGGTAATGGTGGAATAAGGTACTAGATGTTCTTGTGCTCCTTTTAGTACATGTTGTTTTGACACAGCCCATTTGCAGGAGACTGACCTACTGCTGCACACATGTTTGAGTGGAAGTGAGGCAGAGCTTGCATTAGTAGAGGTAGGAACACAGTGAAAAGATGCCACTCTTTAATCTAGCTGTCTATTTAGTTGTTAAATCTACTTCCATGTTTTCACTTCCATAGGCCTACCCTCTGAACACTCTGACCTTTTTGCAAACCTATGTATGCATTCCAACGCAGCAAAACTCTTATCCTCATTAAGTGCACTGGCAGTAAAATGCAAGTATGGAGCATTTCCATCCAAATGGGACATCTGCTCTTGTGAGATCTCACTTGGAGTATTGTGTGCAGTTCTGGTGTCCTCAGCATAAAAAGGACATGGAACTGTTGAAACAAGTCCAGAGGAGGGCCACGGGGATGATCAGGGGCTGGAGCACCTCCCATATGAAGATAGGCTGAGAAAGTTGGGGCTGTTCAGCCTGGAGAAGAGAAGGCTGCGTG
>JANHGB010011914.1:0-20483 GCA_026283785.1 Coracopsis vasa | reverse complement strand
GGGGAGAGAGGGAGTGACATTTCCAGTAAATTTTCAATTCTAAAACCTTAGCATTTTAAAATGTAGCTCCATTCATCTACAAAAGACACTTGTCCATTACAAACCAATTTTCTGCCTCTCAAAGTCCCTGCATATGAGTCTGGCTGGCACTTCATTTGTCAGTGCCTTAATTCTCTTCGGCATCTCCTGTCACAAACTATCAAGTACTCTTTTCTATCTAATTGGACTACCCATAATACTGATGAGCTAAAATGTATGTCATCACTGTGACCTGTAACAAAAAGCAGTAATTCTGTAGTATAGGTATGCCCAGCTCCTTTAAAAATGTAACTAATATTCTAAGATAAAAATCAGAAAATTAAACTGAAAAGTTCCTAAAAAAGGGCAGAAAATTCAACAATCAATAACAATAATAAATATTATTATTATGAGTATTTAAAAGCTACTTAAGACAACAGGTGCAACAAAGATTTTATTTAACAAAAAAATCACATCCGAATAACTCAGAGACTGTTGAATCATGAACTGCTTTTGGGCAATGCTTTAAGGGCAGGAACTTAAGGTAACTGTTGTAATAACAGTGCTGTAAACATTTCCAACATGATGCTCTCCAAGAAACATACAAGTAGAGTTACTGAAAAAATAACCTAACAACTGCTGGAGTGCACAGCGCTTACAAATATTTACTCTGCATAGGAATCAAGTGTTGCTTACATAGGCACGGAAAAATTACAAAGATGGTAATAAATTCACTGTTAGTTTTCAGACTAATGACATTGAACCACCCTTACACATGAAAAAGAATTAGAGGGAAAAAGCACTTTTCAAGTTTACTTTCATGTTTCATAATATTGGGATCAGATAATTCTTTTGCTTTCCTTAAACTAGATCATTCTGGGGTTTGTTTTTCTTTCCCTATTTGATTCTACACTTTTAAGAACATGAAACCATTATTTTTAAAATGCACCATACAGACAGCAAAATCTAAATCCATGTGTATTTCACAAACTGTATTATAGTTATTTTCAACTAGACACATTTCAAAATTCTCAGTGTTGCTTAAAACAGACCAATGTTTTGTTTAAAGCCCACAGAAACCATAAGAATGTCAGGTAAAAGTATTTATGCCCACAAAGTCAACAACACCCTTAAATTTATCCAATCCACTCTCTGAAAATATGAACTTGTTTCTCATTCAAATCCACCACAACACCAAGTCTGATGATGTCAAATGTGTGCTCTGTAGCATTTTTTAAATCACTTTTTTATGATTAACAAATTTTATGTCAAATCTTTATTTATAAATTACGCTGCAAATTTATATGACCCATTTTGAATTCAGTATGTCAATTTCTGTGTAAGAAGCTCCACCTAATAGACATAGGGAAAAAAGAATAAAACTTGTTTTCTCAGCATGGATCCTGCCTCAAAAAAGCTTACAAGAGGTTTAGTATAAATTATTTAAAAGGCAACCAAAGTCAACAGAACATTCCTTATTGAAGGAGACACATCAAAATACGGCTTTTATGTTTTCTATCTCAAAGTGAGCTACAGTTATAACGTATCCAGTGTGTGTAAAAGAGACTTTGGCATTTGGCACATTTTATATTAAGCCCCTCGTTTGAAAATTACATTGGATAGGAAAAATGTAATGTGATACCAGCTTAACAAGAGTTTTGCACTTACCAGAATTATGGCAGTAGTCCATATACTGTGGAATTTGGATTGTAAAGGCTACCAAATCTGGAGCTAAGAGAGATTCTGGCTTCCTACTCTCATTGAGCCATTTACTGCTGTGCAAGTCTCTGGTGTCAGAAGGGCCTTGAATTAAAGGAATCAGCTTATCTTTTCCACCACCACCTAAGATAAAAATTAGACTCCTTACAGCTATTAATGTAACAAGATAAATTTTCAACACAGAAACATTCACTAGTCCAAAGAGAACAGCTATTAACATTGTAAGTGCAGAATTAAAATAGGAAACAGAAAGAGCAATCTCATATAGACTATTAAACAACTTCCTTAATGTTATCTTGCAAATGTCTTCACATCCAGAACGATTTCAAACAATCAATTCTCCTTAAAATAGTAATTTCCATCCCAACTTTATAAAACAGTATCTTTAAAAATCACCATGGACTCAATTTAGACTTCAATATGCTATATTTTTAATGTTCTTGACATTAGCTGTCTTTACATATAAAAAGATCATAGACATTGACCAGGAAAGTTCCTTTATACTCTTCAAGAAAAATTCTGTTACAGAAATTTCAAAACTATTTATCACAGAGCCCTCCAAAACCTCACAGTCAAAATACATACTTGTAGCACTAATGGAAAATGAGACCTTAGGCAATAAACAGAAAATATCAAAATTATGCTACATATAAAGCAAAATGCAACTGTTCTGTGGAATACAAAAATGCAGTTATTCCAGTTTCTTTAATTCTTTTAGATTAACACTACTCTCAGCAGGGAAAAAAAAATAAAGTAAAATAACAACACCAAAACACCTTTAATCTTTTATTCAGTGTAAAAATTGACAATACCAGGGCCAGACTAGATCATCCTGGCACAATTAACAATAAAAAAACCTCAAACCAGAATACAAAAACCCCTCTCTGATTCACAGGAACAATGAGTAAATTCTTGTTTCAGTAACTCTCCTTGTAAAAAGCAAGGCCAATTCTCCTATACAGGCAATAAAGTTTTACATGGTCCAGCTGCACATACCTGGGGCTTTGGCACAAATTTTTATTGATCCCACGGTCCCAGAGGCGCATTTGACCAATGATGTGCCGCAGTACTTCAATTCAACATTCTGGATTGAGCCCTCAAGAGTTGGCAGGGGATTCTTAGATTTCACACCTAATAAAAGAAAACTGCAAATGTACTAGCCTGTTGAATTTAAATATTTTTATATTCCTTCACCAAGGCATTTAAACTTAATTATACTTTAATTATCTACCTTAGATGTTCTTATAGCATTTTTGTTGTGATTCACAGTTTTTAAATGGAAGTGAGAGAATGCTGTATATGGGCATTTTAATACAAACAGTTATGCATAAAATATATAGAGGTACTGTGAGGAAAACTCAAGGCCACTTAGAAATTGGAATAAAAATATGTATATATATACATACATACACTTTGTAAGCGCCACCTCTGCTATTCTCTTTCATGTTTTTATTGTGACCCTTTCATTTCAGGATCTTAAAATGACTTAAGTGTTTTCAGCTTACATTTAGACAACAACATTTTACTCAGTAGCAACATAAAGCATTAAATCTGTGCAGCTGAACAACACAGAACGCCAATGGCACATTTGCCATTTTTCAGCGGTAACTGGAGTTCAAACCTTGCCTTAGGTCACAAGTGGAAACAAGTTTTGGTGGTCTTTCCCCAGCAGCCCCCATTTGTGCACACCACAAAACTACTGCACAGGTTGGAAGAAATCAGTGCTATTGGCAGTAACTTCTGAAGAGCTGCCTAGAACCACGGAAGCAGCAGCAGGGGATCTTACAAGTCAGGACTGAGATATGCTGGCAGAGCTCAAGGGCAGCCCCTAAAACAGCCCCAGAGCATGGGCGGAGGAAGCCAGCCCTCCTCTTCTGTACAGCACTGCCCATCAGAAAAAAACACACACATTTACTTGCAAATTACAAATAGTTTCAACACCTGTAAGAAGTACGAAAGGAAAAACTAACAGAAGTTACCATTTTTTATGGGTTGCTTTCCCCTCATGCAGAAGTGACTTGGAATTTGTTCGTTAAAATTGGCAAGCAGCTTGTTAATTATGCAAACGTTAGTATAATTATGGAACCGTTTCCTTGCATATGTAACATAGAATGTGTTCCAAATCCATAATTATGCAAGGAAAGTATTATGGAATATCAGGTAAAAAAAAAAAATTAAAAGCATTTTGATATGTATTTCAAGATAGTCATACACATTAAAAGGAACTTAACAATTGTCCAAAGAGTCAACTCACTAGGTTTCTGCACAATCTTTCAAAGACTGAATGCAAAGAACAACCTTTAATATATATTAACTAGTAAGGAAAAATTCCTAAAATGTGATAAAAAACACCAGATTTAGGATTAAGCCTGGTAACTGTGCTTAGTTCACTGTGCCTATTCCAGTTCCTAAACATTGAAATGTATTTGGTAGTCCATATAAAACCATTTCGGAAGCAGACTTCTTCATGTACTTCTTAAACATATTTATTTAAGTTTTGCTCTGGTAAGACATTAAAATAATTTCTGAATTAAAAGTACTTTCCAAGGTAGGGAGAGAGAAGCATAATACAAAGAGACACATAAGCATACATTCTTATCAAAATCTAATCTGTCTTTGAGCTATACCCAGCCTTTTCCTAATGTGTGATGCAGGAAGGCTTCAGGCTCAGAGAATGCTCACTGCAACCCATTTGAGTGCTTGTCACTGTAACATCCCATCAGTTTTTAGTCTGAAAGATAAGCTACCAGTTTTAGTCTCCTGAACACACTCTCATTCCCAGTCCTGCCTGGGGTAAGCCTTTTTTAAAGCTGAAAATCCCCTTTGATCTGAGGTGTAGTATCAGACACAACACACGAATTTGTTAAAAGCGGATACAGTATTTGTAGGCATTTCCCAGTCTTGGCTCTGGCTCTTCAGACTTCCTATAAACTTGCGCACATAAAGGCCATTGTATTGAGGAAAATATATATATATGCACACATAAATATAAAAAGAAGTAAAAAAAAAAAGTTTTTCCCTGTCTTCTGCCTATTCCAAAACAAAGATTATAAAATACTGCTAGTAGCAGCCAAGATTACGGTCAAAGCAAAACAAATCTGAGTTCATAATTTGACCCCCATCTTTCAAGTCTTCTCAAAACTGGTAGCTTCTTGCTGTTTCCATCTTTCAGCAGCTCTCTTATGCCTCAAAATACAAGGTGTGATGTCCGATACATTTCTCTCACTTCACCATGGAAGATTAAGTACTTTTAAAACTAAATATTTTCATCATGGAGTCCAGTTTTACATGCATTGCCCTGGCCAACCTCTTTGTATTTAAGACAAAAACTTCCCATGCTAGTTACATGTGTAACTTGAACTTTGTTTTAGTATCATATTTGATAACAAGGAACCAAGTTTCACATGACCATGCTTCTTACTTGTTTCTGTTCACTCCTATTCTCTCACCAAATAACTTCTGGACTTGTTGAATTTCAGCAAGATATGCAAGGTTATCAAAGACATTTATTTCCTACAACTTTCATAAAATTGTGGGTATGTTTGTCCTTTTACCTGACCAGTCAGCATATTCATGACAGTCAGGAAAGCATCACTCAAACTAGCCAGTGCACTGTGTTTCACTCAGCCAGCAGTTAGGGCTCATGATGGGCAGCTAGGAAAGCTGAATGGCTTGGCCTTGCAGAAACCCACAAAACCTCAATACATAATCATACAATTAACAACAATATTTTAGTACATACAAAGAAGTAACTGACAGCATTAATAATCTGTTTCTTTTGGGACTAACACTTTCTCAGTTGTTTTCAATTTTTTGAAAATAGAAGAGTATTAGGAGAACATAGCATAATCATGCCCCTCCTCTTCAAGGTTGCTTTGACATCAAATGGCAACATAATCCTACTCTTAGTTTTAACATCTGATAACCACAGCACCCCATAGTAATCAAGGAGAAGTTCCAAGAAAAAGCTGAGAGATACTCAGAAAACCAATTTATTAATGGTTATACAACCTACAACGAGGAATAAGGAATTTAGGAGGCCTAACAAGACTTTCATCACAAAGACAAAAATCACCTAAACCTAAACTGATTCTCCCTGCCGAGTTACAAGCCTCTTTTTGAAATCACAGGAAATCTGGAAACTTCTGGGGAGCCATTTAAAATGAACAGGTTTAATACAGGGAAGCAGCACATTTTCTTTAGTCTCTGAAAATTCTTTGAAATTATGAACCACTCCTCACAAACTTGTCAAATTGGAAAGTTACTCTATAGATAAGAATTCTTGTTTCTTATGTATACCTCTGACTATCTATAGTTTCCATCCCTGTAACTTTAGCTCTTCCTAAATAATCTCCTTTATTATCTCTTTCATGATGAGAATATCACTGTAAAATCAAAGTCTCAACAGCTGTACAAATAGCTAGTGTTCCTTAAATATCTCTTTCAGCAAACGAATGTTTAAACGAGTGAAGACTGGGGCTCTCTTCCCTCCTCTCTATGTTCATCTTTTTAGAGGCAGTGTCTTCTCAAGCGATTGATAGAGCAGGAAGATGTTAAAACTCCTAGATAAGAAATACTCCATGCCTCCAAATACCAACTCAAACTTAGTACGAAGAGAAACACTCCACTTAGTTAAGATACTGAACATGAATTCAAAGAGGAACCAGGGAAATCAAATCTATCATTGCAAACAGCAACACTACTCAAATTCAATGACCTGGAAATGAAGCATGAGGAAGGCTTATTTCCAAAGTGCGAGACAACAAAGCAAAATTTGTGCCACACTCACTCTTCTGGAATCATACTTTCAAAAGTCAGCACTGTCATTTACTTGACTTTGTTGCTCAGTGTAGTCAAAACTGGAGAACAGAGTGACCATGTTTGTTTTCTAGTATACCTCAGATTCTTCAGTTAATTTAGTATTTTCATCAGGAGCATGGTAATAAGACTTTATGGAGATAGATACATATACCTGTCTCCACCAAATATAGCCTATGGCTGCTTCAGATAAAAATGACAATTTTACAGCTGTGGTTTTTGTACTGGCAACGTCTTGCTCATTGGAGAACTATTTGCAGTAACAATCAGGTGTTTCTTTCCCAAGATGTAACCATATTTATGCTTGGTGATCAAACATTATCTGTGTTAGTTGAATCAGACTATCACATGTAGAATACAATACATCTTCAAAGTCCTAAAAAGCTAGGTTTTCCATACTGCAGAAACCTAAAGTAGACAGAAAGATTTTCTAACCTAAAAATCTACTACACCTTGACAATTTACACCTTGTGCACAGTAACTCACTTTAACTCCAAGCCAATAGAGCCATACTGATCTAGAAACACAGAGGTATCACACTGTTGAGGAAGGTTCTCCCACACTTTATAGCAGGCATTCACATCCTCCCCCCAACTTTGATCATCATAGCTTTGTCTCTCTGCATGTATAAAACCCACTCAACTATGCAGCCTGCCTGAAGTACCTGCTTTCAGTGACATTCTATGTGCAAGTAGGAGGGAATTAAATTCCTAAAGGCAGGTCACAGCAGTGACCTTTCTAGATCAGTCCAGGATTTATACTAACAAGCCTATTAATGCTGAGCAATCATTTAAGACCTGTTAATGAAGTTAACTAATTAGTGATTTTTACCAATGGCCTACACATCTTTCACCAATCCATTCGTAATAACCCAAATTTGCAATGATTAATGGAAAACCAAGAGACAAAATCTAAACTGTTAATGGAAAAGACAGGAAATCAGCAGAAGAGGTATGTTACTGATTCTGAGGACAAGAGTCAGGACTGTGCGATACTAAATCCCTGAAATATAATAAATAATTCTTCAGAAAGATCATAAAAGAAAGAACTGCAAAATATTAAATAGAAAATTAATAAGGCATGACTAAAACTTCTAGAAGCAGCTCCACATGAATTCTCTCCATATTTAGGCTATGGCCTGAGAAGGAAAATTTTCAATATTTAAAGCATTAAGTAGCAATAAACTATGGTTTGGCAACACAATATAGTAAAAGACTGTCTCATACATGTCAAAATTATTTCAAACTCAGTAAAAAGATGAATCCATGAATAAGCAAGGAGCTATTAACCAAATGAAATAACATCCAGGCCTATGTCTTACTGGAATCAAGAAAAAATATGCAATTATTTTCACAGAAACATACATTTAAGTTTTATATATCTAACAGAAAAACTAGTGATCAATTAAAGCATAAGAGAAACCTGATTTCTTTCATGAGAGATATTAATTTGTATTCAGTCCCTGCTTAAGCAGCGCCCTCAGTGAGAATTTGTAAAAGTCTGTACTGAACTTTGTTACAGAGATAGCACTTCTGAGGAACTTGAAGCTAAAACCAACCAAACTTCATTCCTTCCTCCTTGCAGTACGAACATAACAGAAGCCACAAAGACTAGATCTAACTGGCGTCAGTTCTACTTTTCATGTTCGAAGTATCAGGGAACACGACCTTTTGCGTTCTTTGTTGCAGTAAAACAGCAGCAGCATAGGAACTTCAACATCTCTTTCAATTCCTGTGCTTCCTCACATACAACACCTAAAGAGAAAACACTTAGGGGTTTTTTTCTTCCTTTGATTTTGTGAGGTTTTGTTGTTTCAGGTTTTTTAAATCAGAAAGACAGAACAAAAGAGAGCTAGATTCTAAAATGTAGAAGCCAGGTTATAAATTTATAAATACTTTCTCAATTTTCTGTAGTAAAACTAAACCTTTGTGAGGAAGTTTCCCAAACATCTTACTGTCTTCACAATTCTATGTTTCATCTCTCACCATAGTCCGCAGACCACATTTTGCAGCCCTCACACAGACATACACAGGCTACTATTTTCTTTCTTCTTCAAAACAGTCACTCAAGCAGCTTATATCAAGGAGGTGTTGAGGGATGGGTCTATTTTATTTTTTTTTTAATAACTCAACTTTATTTATCATTACTGTTGCTATTCTGATTAGCATAATTATTTATTTTCTTGTATCTGTGTCAATCAAGTTTTAGTCTACATTCCTGCATTCTAAGCAACTATTGTTTCAACCCCACCCACTTTCAAGACTCAAGGGCAATAGTAAGAGGATTGTGGTAGGCTTGTCTTGCCTCTAACGTATGGTGAGCTAGACCGATTTTCTACTGTCTTGTGCTTCTTGTGCCACAGTTCCACACCTAAAAGAAACCTGTCCCAAAAAACAGCTCTTGCTTTCATTTTCTCTTCAAACACGATACTCAAAGAGAAAGAAGTGAACAGAAGGGTGAAAACAGTTATTGACAGACTGAAATATGCAACAATGACAAAATATTTATCAATGTATCTACCATTCTCTTCATCAGAACATAAGCTGCAACACCCAGACGTACACACATGCACAACACAAAAATGAATCTCTTCATGTACTTTCAGTATTTTCGCGGACAGATTTCAGAGCCAAGCACACAGCCAGTTATACAATGGTCTCCACCTTGGAGATCAGTATTAAAATCTCTGTAACCAACCACTTTAATCCTTAAACTGCCTGTAAAGTAATTAAGGCTTCTCCATTTCCAAAACACTAAACCAGATATAGCATCATTATTTAGTAATGGAGATTTACATATTGCAAAAAAAAAAAAAATCCCAGCTTGCTAGAGAACAACAATATTTCACCTACGAGGATTAGGCAAGTCCCTGATGTTACACTCCCATTTTGAGACTCCACGCAACGGCCTTCATACAGGTCTCATCTATCAAACCACAAACTTCTTGATTTTCCTAAAATATTGCTTCAAATGGAGAGGGGAGAGGAGGAGGAGGAAAACAGGACACAGACACACCAAACAAACAAAAACCACAAAAAAATAGCCACAACGAGACCAGAACAACTTTTCTGAAAATACATCAGAGCTGGGAAATGGTTCAAAACTCCCTTTACCCACCATACTAAAGCCAGCCAGCAAACACTGATGGACCTTCTACCACAACCTATCAAAAGGACATGGACCATCCTTAACCATTCTGAGGGCAGGGTACAGAAACACAATCCACGCATAGGCAGACTACTGTTCTTTTTGATATGAATAGCCAATATTCAGAGAAGGAATACCACCTTCCACCTTTAAACATACATAGTTTTGCAAATATCTCTAAAACTTTACTGTGAAAATTGTAGGTTTGGGAAACTTATTATTGCTAACACTCAGGCTATACAGGCATTCCCAATTATAAGCACTCCTAATTGAAGCTATTATTTTAGATCTGACAATATGATACTGGTCAGGACACAGGATTAAAGTTGCTTTAGTGGCACTGTTCCTGCTCTTGTAAACAGAGGTTCATGAAGAAAAGGATTGATTTTCCATTCTGCATAACTCAAGAGCTGCATTTCGTATACTGCAATATCATTTGAGACAAATCATAGAAGCTCAAGTTAATGCATTAAAATAACTTTTGTCTTCCAAGAAAACATAGAAAAAAAACATCAGAATCTGAATTTCTAACTCAAAAATCATGGCCTATCAATCCTTCTGTTATACATTGTCAGGAGACAAATGCTAGAAGTGACACACTGGAATGTGTGGAATGCTTCCACAATACAGATAAATAAGAACTTCAGAAACTTTTACCATAAAGTGTTTGAAACAAGATCCTGAAAAAGACAGACAGATGGATAGAGGAAAAAGCTTACAGTTTCCACCCCTAGTAATACACCCTTTGGTTGGAGACATGCACTCAGAATTGGTTGCTTCCATCTTAGTTGTAGAAATCTTCTATCCCTTTCAAATATAGTAGTTTTGCTGTATCTGAGGATAAGTTCAACAGCTCATGCAAAAGGTCAACATATGAAGTATATTAAACCACTATTTCTCATTAATATATGGTAATAAAATCACAAAAAACATGAGCTGCATTTTCTGTCCTGAGATTCTTTTAAGTCTAGCTCAAGTTCAATCCAGTACCAGATCAAATGCCTTATCTTCAAATACGCTAAGCGTAAGTTGCAATACATCGTAGGCTCTGGAAAAAAGCCTGTGTTTTACAACTCTCTTAGTAAAATGGTGTGTAGCAACTAGAGAAAACAGGCATCTACAGCCTTCTAGGACATCAAAATGTAGGATGAAAGAATAAAGTCTTCAAGGAACCACAGGTCGTCTCAAGTCTCATCACCTTCCGTTTCAACTGTGAAGCTCATTTTTTAAAGACACATCTATTTAAATACACTATTTGGCAACTGTGAAACTAATAAAGCCTGTTTTCCTACAAATTTGTATTCCTTAGCAGTTAAAAAGCTTCATTCAGCAGAGCAGATGCAAACCTTACAGTGCTATGTAACATACCTACTACGAAGAAGAAAAGAAATGCCAGATCTCATCCACATGGTTGTGAGCTTCCCTGTAACACACATAACACCCGATCACCTGCTTGCTGTCAAACAGAATATCTAGTGACTGAAATCTCTCACAAGCTCAATTTGGGATAATTGCATTTAGGACAGAACAGTTATGGACCCGTAAAAAAGTCAACAAATTGAGGATTTTAGAGGCTGGACATAGTCACGCCTTAGAAGAAACTGCAAAGGTTTATAAAAACGCAAAAGAAGGGCAGATGTGTTCAGTAACAGTATTACCAAAAATAAGAAAGAACACCTAAGGTATAATCTCAACAGGTTTATTTCCTGAGTTGCTGAGGATGGTGGGGGAAGCAAAAGAGAACACTAACATCTTTCAGTTGGGAGGTGAAGCAAGCCAGCAGTCACATGGTTAAAAGATGGACAGCAGAGGCTGCTGCTGCGGATACTGACTGTAAAGGAGCAGGAAATGGGAAGAAGACTAATTCAGACAAGGTGGGCAAGTAAAACATAACACAGATTACACGGAAAAAATAAAATACAGTAAACCAGTATTATCTTGAACAGTCTACCCGTGATTTTCTTTCTCAGACAATATACGCTGTTTTAAAGACTAGAAAAGATCTGAAGCTACCCCTTCACCCAGAGTTTTCCACATGCATAGATGACAAGATTTCACTTTCTTTAAAGATAAGTTTTCTTTCCAACTGGAGTATCATTCTTAATCACAGTTTTCTATATTTCACTGCATTTCTTTTACAGTGCTGTGCTCCTCACAGCAATTTAAATATACATTGTTTAGGGTATAAACTTAAGAACACAATGCTCTAATTTTAACAAAAATGTTTATGCCTTTTTTAAAATATTCTATTGAACTACTGAGGACTTCAAGAGAAACAGTACATTTAGTGTCTGGAATGGCAGTTTCTTACACTAGGAGGATATTAACCTTTAATCCTTGAAATCATTAAAGAAATGTCTGTAGAAATATTTTTAGTCTCTTTATCTGGTCGAAGCACTGGAAGTTAAGTCGTGTCTGTACAAACCAATCATTTCACCAGCAGTTTTATATTTCTTTAAAGCCTCATATAAAAAGCACCTGCTTAAAGTGAGTAATGGAGTTTTATATTCATTGCACTTAGGAACAGCGTATGTAACCTATTCCGTTTTCCTCCCTTGTGGAATATATTTCAGCTTATATTGCACAGCACATTACCGATGTGTATAAAGACTCTCTGATCAGCAATTTGGACTGCAGACAGCAACCTGCATGAGTACATTTTTTTCCCCTCCTTAAATACAGTATCCACTTGATTCACCAACGCAAATTAAAACCATCCTTTAAAGATGATGATCTCACCTTCACAGTGAATACATGAAGCCCATACATGCTAACACCGTAACAATGTCAGGCTACAACCTAGAGCATATACCCTGCAAAACCAACACACGCACCGTCAGCATTATGAAAATAAAGATAATATATTATCTTTCCTGGCCAAAGTACCTAAAATCTCCAATATTATAATTAATTATAATTAATTTTTGAAGGGTTAAGAAATCTTACCGTCTATTAGCATATAAGAAAGAAAACCTAAATCCAAATTAATAATAAGTGATAGCACAATTTAATCTCAGAAGCAGCATTTTGTCAAAAAAAAAAAAAAAACCAAACATGAAAAAGGATACTTCTGTATACATAGCTTATAAAAGCACATGCTTGTGACTTACATCCTTATAGCTGAGAAACTTAAGGAATTCTTCCACTCGCCCTCAAGCATAAGGTTTCCTTGCAGAATTCTTTAGGACGGTATTTTGATAAAAGTAGACACTTGCAATCGCCTAACAGTGTTCTTCAATTACAACAATATTCATAATGGACATGAGTATGTAATTTAAGCATGACCACGTAACGAAAAATATATTATTTTTAAGTAAGCTCCTGTTTTCCATTTAAAAAAAGATAGTGAATTTTGACACGTCAATTTAAATAATTTTGTAAACACTTCTGCATGATTAATGAGTCATATAATTGTATTCATGAATTCATTGTAATACTTATTACTATATTACACTAAGAAAGTCCATCAATTTCAATGTCTCTCAAGCAGTGTCTTTAACAGACTGGTTTGTTTTTTACACACAGAATCATATCTTCACAAAATCAGCTGCTACCTTAAACAGTTACTCTTTGCATCTTCTTTCATGCACATATCTTTATGTTGTTAAGTTTTAAATAGCATGGAAAATATAGTTGCCAAACCAACTTAAACTAAGCATAGAATTACCTGTCAATATTATTGCACGTAAGTACTTACCCACTGAACTAAACAGGAAGAAAGGATTCAAGCTCCATGAACATTAGCTTGATTAGTACCTCATGGAACGCTGCAGAAGAAGTTTTGAGGTCAAGGCAAGTTTACAGACCCCATGAGAAGTGGACGGAAGAGATATTCTACAGCCACACATTTGAAGAAATAATATCTGTGACTAGAGAAGTACATGTTTTATAACTTACCGTAATTAGGTTAGCACTACAGCAAGCTTGTTTGTTACAAATTTTAACTCCAATATACTTAGTACAGTAAATCTTGGTAAATCTACTGACTATTGAAACATCTGAGGAACAGAGGACTTCAAAGTTAAAAATGAAATCCTGATAAATCTTCACAGTGTCTCAGAATGATACCAAAGAGAGAATTTGAAAAGAAGAAGAAAAAAAAAAGTCAGCTTTTTAACACAGAGGAGCATTACTATGAACTTACTCTTTTTTCAGTGTTGTTCCTTTTGCCAATTAGACATCCTTACCATAATTTCAAATATGTACTGAATGTCCTTATAAGTATTATAGCTTGGCTTAGTTCATAAAAGGAGGCCTATATGAATGCCAGTTGTACGCTTTTCAACAGAAGGATGTAAACTTATTTAGTGATCTGTTTTTCTCTTTCATCTTATCTCTAGTTTCTGTGTAGATTTATAATGCTCATTGTTTCCAATTTTAACAAATCACCTAATGGCAGAAAGGAAAATATGTTAACCTTGGAATTATTTGCAGTTGTAGAAATCCCTTTTGTCTGGCTCATGCAAGGCCTGCAATCTGTTTTAAACACAGATTGTCTGTCTTTTGTCTGACAGCCACCAAGCTGCACAAATTACTTTCTGCCTGTTCACCTGTTTGCAGCTGTGTCTGTAAGCTAAGGATTCTGTAGTTTGACTGGAGCAACCACTCCAGGATTGATGACATGTGCTGCTGATAAACTGAGCAATTTGAAGAAATTACTGAGTAAACTTATTGAAAGACATCTGTGCATGAGCTGAGAACTAGAAGCCTTGAACTGTGTGTTTGCAACCTGCAGTGGCGGCAATCTGTTTGAAGTGATACCCTTCTGTAAGAGAGCTGGCCCTGACACAAAATAACTAAACCATCTTTGCAACATATTTCCTCACACACCAATACAATTCTGCTTTTTTGGTCTTAAATATACTTCCTAAATAGAGGATACAACAATTAGGACTTCCTATACTCATCTAGCAGAAGTAACTTCTTTTGAAGTGTTTCCATTTTTCACTCAGATTGGGCATTTTGTATTGTTTCCCAGCCTCCTTTGCTATATAGATTGGTTCTCAGCAGTTAATGGTAGATTAAGCATCCCAGAGGCACTCTCATTCTATTACGTTAGACAGAGAGACATGTCTAATGTAAATATTGGGGATTCAGTTCAACTCTTCCTTTCACTTGCGGAACATCATTACATCTTCAGCTAACTAATATTAACACCTGAACTTCTCTAAAATTCAGTAAGCATGAAAGTTTATTTCTGAACCTTGTAAGCCTGGATAATGTTTGAGCTTCTGGGGGATATTTGCAGATGTTAATTTTAAGCTCAGAAAGTCCACAACTGCTATCTCAGGGTGAGCCTGTCCATGCACATGTGTGTATGTATGAAATTCTTTTGGTTTAAAAAAACACCACCAGACAGGGGAGCTGTGTGTGATGGCTAGTCATTTCTAAGCTGTACAATTA
Source organism: Coracopsis vasa (assembly GCA_026283785.1). Classification (NCBI taxonomy): domain Eukaryota; kingdom Metazoa; phylum Chordata; class Aves; order Psittaciformes; family Psittacidae; genus Coracopsis; species Coracopsis vasa. Next base: position 5,378 of record JANHGB010011914.1, on the reverse strand, counting down.
CATTTAGCAAAATAAATTCCTAAATCCTTTGAGACACATTCTACAGTGATACACTTCAATGTTGCTCCCATTTCCTTTCTTCTTACACATTTAGCAAAAATGTGTTTCAAGTATACATTGTGACACAGTAAGCCAAAGCAGATTTCTACACATCTTCAAATGTTTTAGTAGCCCAGAAAAAAAAAAACAAAAAAACAACAAATTAAAAACAACAGTAATAATGATCTAAAAAAAAAAAAAGGTAATTGAAGAGAAAGCATCTTAAGCCTAATTAAACCCCTCTTCCCCAAGTCTTCCTTTTATGCTTTTAAAAAGCATAAAGCATGCAGCACTTAAGTATATGAAGTGAACAATGAAAACAAACTATTCATTTCACCTTGTTTTCTTTGCAACTAGTTTGTACTAAAAGTCAAGGTACTGACTGAAATGATCAAACAATCAAGGCATATCTGTGCTATTTGTTATTTTTAGCAAATGGAATTAGTGCTTCCATTTTAACTTAAGTATTTGAAAGCAAATATCACTTTTAAAAGTATCTTCACAAACAAGATCTACTAGCAATTTTTAGAATATGTATTAAATTTGATGAAAAGTTATCACTGTGCTTAAACACATTTGAAAACAGAAAAGCAAAGATTTCAAGTTAAGTAGCTATATAAACTGGGCTTTCACATTTCAGAACCCATAAACTGGATTCAATACAGAGATGAAGTGACCTGGAAAAAAGAATATATAGTACAGTGTACATGCATACAATAAATCAAGCCCTGATTATGTGCAGCTAATAACTATACATCACTAATAATAAAACCCTTAAGATACTGTGCCTTAGCAGATATCTAAGTAAATAAAGTACGTTTTTATCTTTACCCTCTATGCATATTGTGAGTCAGAGCATTTTTAATATCAGCTTTTATTTTAAAAGAGCTAAGTCGTGAGAACATTCTTATGTACCACTTCATAACTCTTGACATCAAGTATGTATAAAAAGATTAGCCTTTATTTGGTATAAAATCAGTTGGCAGTTTTACATCTGTGCAATGCAACATAAATACCCCAGCTGGCATCTCAAGCTCACACACATATGGACTTCAAAACAGAAACTTCCTTATTTGCAGCACTGCCAGGGTAATTTTGTATACTCTGCATACTACAGCTATTTGTCAGGCCCCTGCAGGTGTGCACTGCACATAAACACACAGCTGTAGTCTAGCAAGCCAAGTGTTCCATCAAACACATAAAGGGAGACCTCAGCAGCTGGATTAGTCATCCCTGCAACAGGTCCAGGGAGAACAATATGGGTTAGTATTTTTGGAAAAGCGTGGATGGTAAATTTATGATTATGCTGGACTTACCAAATAACTGCTGGATTGTGTCATTTTTATGCAATGTCTACTTATTAAAGTTTTTGTTAGAACGGCTGGAACAGACTGAATATTTTTTAGTTTTTAATATAAACAATAAGGTAGTTTATGTATAAAATAGTTTATTAAGTGCAAAATGTTAAAAGGTTTTTATGCTAGTGGTTGGTTTTTGACAGATGTTACAATTATTTGCATTGGCTTTAACAGACAAATCACTGGAATCAATTATAGTTAGTATATCATAAAGTTTCTTATTAGCTATATATTATACTTTGTCACATTTACTATAATTACATAGCATTTTTCTATCTCTATGTTTTTTGCTCTAACTGCTTAGATCACAGGTGAGCTCCTAAAAACACTTGATAAAGTGCAGAATAAACGCTTTATTGTAACTAGCTTGTTTGCTTGCAAACACAACAAAAGTTATTCTTTCTCAGAACTATTTGGAAGACACCAGCATCAACAGGATTTCATGGTGGTCATACAGATGTTAAAAGTATTTTAATCAACCAGAAAAAGCAGTAAGCCTAATTTTATGCAAGTTTCCTTTAAGAGACTTCATATGTCAAAGGCAACTATGAAATAAATCAATGAGAAAATGAATAAAACTTTTAAAACAATTTGCTACCAATTTATCCAGATTGTTAGTGTATGATATGTATTTTTAAATTTAAAAATTGTCTCAGAAAATATAAGAAACTATGAACACTATCAGGAAAAACTCTACATACATTTCATCCATTAAACTTTGAGTTAAAATACCATGCAAGCACATGGGTTTGCTTCTCCATGGTGTTTGTTTAGAATTACAAAAATTTACCAGATCTTACCCATAGCTTTCTTTTCTGAAGACCATATATTTACACATTCATAATAGCTCTTTCAGATTTCACGTGCTGGGAGGAAGATGTCATTTCAACACATCAGTAGGGTGGACGTTGACCGGCACTGAGAATGTTGCCACATTTTCCCTTGTGTACAGCAGTATCCGGCAGCACCTGGGAACACTGTGAGCAGGAATCCGTCCCAACTGCCTTTCTTCATTAAGTTAATTGCATGATTCCAAGAAAGAAGGGATTCCTAAAGGTTGCTTTCTTAAACATGACTGAAGGATATTTCACTACCATGTATTTGTCATCCACCAGAAATATCACTACTGGTGTCTCAGTAGTGTACATGAGGGCTGTGTTAACATTATGGTAATGTAAGATCTAATGATTAGAATTACTGATAGATAACTAACAATCACAAAGATTTCATCATGTGACATAAAGGTAGCTGTCCTTTGAACCCAACAGGTTGTAGTAAATGCTAAAAAGGCACACGTGGCACCAAAGACAGAGATGAACAATACTCACACATAATATTAGAGCCACTAAAACATGGCTTAACAAAATTGTAAAGAAACACTTCAAAACAAACAAAAAAAAAGGATATTTAGACTACAGGGAAAATGGAAATGGCACAGTTAATTATTCCTTTTATGCTACCAAATCTATCTTTCTGTATCAAAACAGAAAGATCTGTAATTTCAGGGATACATATTTTGCTCCCATCTTGGATCTACAGCCTGCAAAAGAAGGCATGCATAAAGCTTTAACCATGGAATTACTCTTTTCCATGTAATCACATTCCAGTACAACTAAATCAAGCCATAGATTGTCTTTTAAGTCTAGAGAGCTCAGGCAAGGGAAGTACTTTCAATAAAAGGACCTTTCAAGGGAGGAAAAAAAAACAAACAAACTTGAGATAACTGATAGGGAACTGCAGTTTTTACTTTAATGATGAAGGATATATATCTGTACAGCTAAATGGGCAGGGATGAGTGCATTTTTTTTTTTTGCCTAGACAAATCAAACAGTATGCAGAATTTCTCCACAATCAAGTCATCTACACTTTTGTTTTAATTTAAAAATCAAACTTGACAATTTGTCCACCTTAGCGGGCAGGCATTTTAGGCACAGTTACATTCTATGTATCTTAATCACTTCCTGCCTAAGACTGTATCAAACCCTTCTAGAATAAATCAAATCTGCTGCAGATAGCATTGAATTCTTTTTATCAAATTAATAAAAGAGCATATAAGACCCCCGCCTGAGAAGTACTCAAGAATACTGATGAAAAAGAGCACTGATAAATAAGAGGATTTCATGGCTTGAAAATTACTTAAGCTAATTTGTACTAAGATAATTACTTAAAATACTTAAGACATTCCTGCACAATGTAGGCCAGCAAACCTTGAGAATTTTGTAAGGTATATATATCTTGCCTACTGCTGGAAAGCTACAAGCTCTTGCTGAAACAAAAAAAAATGGCTTGCTGCTAAGTTCATCCATTGATACAACGCATTAAAGAAGAAAATTCATAAACAATTACCGGAAGGGTACATTGGTTTCCTAAATTGAAGTCTGAATCTCAGCAGTGACTTTCAAATTTTAGAACACATCATCACTACCACCACTGATATTCTATAAGAAACCAAAGAAAATTTTGTCCCTGTTCAAAGAGCTTATCAACTGAAAAGGGGTCTTGATCAAGGTGGGATAGGCAGAGACACAGTCCATTTATACAAATGGATATAAATGCAAAAGTAGTAAAAAAGATTTCGTAGTAGAGAAATGGAGGATAAAACTGCAACACATTCTGTAATTTTAGTCTTTACTGCAGTAATATCTTAACCTGGCAAACATTAAAATTAAAATGCAACCTAACAACTTAAAATGCTTGAGAAATGCATATTGACTGCATCTCCACAACATTTTAAAAACCTGATAAAACCTAAATTGAACTTCCTACATTGAGAACTACACTGTTGCCCAAACAGCTGAAGCAACATTATCAAACTGTAACCAATTCCAGACCCTTTCGGCATCACACAAACCATGTTTACTTCTCTCTCCATTCCTACCTCCACTTTTTTCCCATTTTTCTTAAAATACAAGCTATTTTATAGGGTGACTGTAATATGATACTATGATCATTGCTGATTGCAGTTAGAAACAGGCCCTTCTAATCCAGCTGCTCTCCACTTCAACAAATGCCATTTAAAAGCTACTTCATAAAAACATTATTGCTTCATACTTAAAAGACATTAAGCCAAGATTTTGGAAATTCCATTCACTTGATTATATCAGCAAGTGCACTATATGCTAGATTTATCATTAAAGCAAAATCCATGAGAACTGTTTTCCAGACTTCAGTTAATGCTCTTATGACACATTTGGCCAATGAAAAGGGATGAAAAACAGTAGTGCTTTGAAGCAATAGCCAGTAAATGCTGCTGTGGTTTACCAAGAGTGGGATACACAACATATTAGACCACAGTTAATGACATTAAACCATTTCTTATGGGTTTTTTAAAATGTGTCCTGTATTACTTGCTTGGAAACTACACAACTGCTTCGTCTTTGAGACTTTACTTTTTTCTGTAGCAAATCGTATCTCTTACATCTACTGGTAATTAAATCAGTAAGCAACTACCACTGGTTTGTATTTTATACTACTATTTAAGGCAAAATAACTCAATAAATAAATTGCATGTTCTTTTCTGTTTCCACGTAAAATGAAATTCTAACTTTATGTTCCTTATTCAAAAGATCCAGGGAAAAGATTACTGTGAGGAAAACAGGATAATGTATTTGCATACTACCTACTTGCATAAGATGCTCATTGATAAGCAGCTTCCTTCCACAATACGCCCATGAAATCTGGACTTAATGTAATGCTTTCTTTACACAGTTTTACAGCAAAAATTCTCCTGGCATATATTTTGATGCAGTAGATTTTTAAAGCTTTAACTGTAGTTTTCATGTACAAGTTCTTCAACAAAACAATGAAGAGGCTTATTTACCAAAATAAAACTATTTTTCCTCTACTCTTCTGAAGTCTTGAAGAACAAACAGATAATTAATCTTCAAAACCCATTTACTTCTCTAGCATTTTTAAGTATTTAAATACTAATTATAAATCTGTGGTTAAATCCTAGCTAAATTAAATCCTTAAAGAGGACTA
>JANHGB010011906.1:0-22076 GCA_026283785.1 Coracopsis vasa | reverse complement strand
AGAAGAAGCTTTAGCAATGTATCAAGATCATTGCCAAGGGTGGTATTCAGTCGTGAGTCTTTTAAACATCTTCAGATCGGTCTAGAACTTCTGGAGAAACAAACTGGCAATAGACAAATTTATATCACAAATAAGGTGGTTGCTCTTAGACAACAAGGACTGGGCATTTATAGATGTTATCACAGAAAGTGGTGGGTTATTTTTTTAAAGGCACATTCTGAGAGATATGTTTCATAAGATGGAAGTCCTGATTCAGTCATACAAGCTGCAACACTTCTTGCAGAGGTAGCTGAATGAAATGTAAGGGCCTGCTTTGTATAGAAGGTCAGACTAGCTGATCCAATAGTCCATTCAAAGCTTAAAGTCTCTGGGAGCCTATAGTCTGAGCTACATACTTAAGCCTCTTACTGAGAGCAGAAACAGTTTTGTATTGTCCATAGATCATGTATAGAGGAGAAAGCAGACCAGACAGTGAACAGTGGGTTGCATACACCAGGGAAGATGTAATTTGAAAAGGAATCCATCCCTATACAGTCATAACAGGAGTTTTATTATAACCTCTCCATGTGTGGGTATAATACCTTATTTAAGGTTGGAAATACCAGGTAACTCTGAAGTAGATTACAAAGCAGAAAGACTTTAGAGTGGTTAACAAGATATCACACTAAACATCACCCTATGCCAGAAGATGAAAGGATAAAATCAACAGAAATGCAAACACTGAAAAGTTGCTATTGTTGTTTTTAAATTTGCCCATCCTCAATGAATATATAAGCACGGGGAGGTTACCCTGTGTTTGTTAATCCCTGGTCTTTCTCAGTTCACCTACTGTTTAGGTACATTAGAAGCAAATAGCACCTTTAAAAGAAAGGGGAAAAAAAATCACCTCTGATTTGCATCGAATCAAAGGAGTTTGTAGCTATCTGAAGTTTTACAAGTGGGGACTTCACTTTAGTGATGAAGCTTCAATGGCTTGTTTCCTGGTACTTAGAGGAGATTTGTGCTGCACTAGTAGCTTGTTAAGCTGTTACCCTGTTTTGTTAGGTACTAATTTCTTTTAATGTGAGTTTACTTTGTCTTGCTTTGTTTGCTGTTATTTCTTGAGTGGGTTTGGTTATCTCCTCCTTAAAAGGCGATTTCAGACTGATAGTATTTACTTAAGGGAGCCATGGGCATTTTCTTAACGTTTAACGCATTTGTCACTCAACAACTATTTGGGAGGACGTACTTTCTACTGACTCCAAATAAATGCTTCTGAGTTAATAGGTGAATGTAAAAAATTTCTTAAGAATGACATGTGAACATGGTCAACATCATCATATTAAATACGTTCTAACTAAAACATCCGAAATTTATGCAAAAAGAGGAAACTGAAAACGGTAGATAGACAAACTTGTGCGGTGGGTGGGGGTATTTTTTGCTTCAGAGCTCAGTAAAGCCAAGGAAAGATCCCCTTTCATTCTGTTAATTGAGTCCCATAAAACTCAAGAGTCTTGTATATTTACTACTGTATCTATAAAACACACAAACCAAGTAATGTGTATCCAACCAAAGCAAGACAATAGCAGGTCCTAGATGCTTTTGAGAAGCTCAAGAGCTGACAGAAGCCAAATACAGTGACTTGAATGTACAACTTGGTGAACAGCTCAGAAAAAAAATGTAAGTAATAATTTCCCTCACAATTAACATTTACAGCATATTTTCACCACATTGTTTTTTGTGGTCCCAGTTTTCTGTGACAAACAGAAGACATGGGCAAAAGATGAAAGACACTTAGTAAGGTCTTCAGGAAACTCTTCTATGTCAGGTTTTGGTGTAAGTTTGAAGGGGACTGCTGGCCACAGAGAGAGGGAAACTTACACTAATAGATGCAATCCTCACAAAGTAGATTTACACAGTCATTCTGACAAAGTTCCTAAACTTTACAATCATCTTTCTGATTGCAGTTACAGTAAATTGTGCTACGTACAGATAAATAGCAATAGCGTGAACATTATGTTATTCTTCAACTCTATGTGATTTCTTCTGCCGCAGATAAGTCTAAGGAGCTAGGACACACTCACATAAGCAAAGCTGTAATGAACCTAAAGATGATCAGCTGCAAGGGTTTGCCGTGTCAATAGATCAGATCCAACAGAGAATTTAGATGCTTTGAAGTATTAAGTGTTTTTAAAAATACGAACTTACTTTACTAAGTGACTTTTTAAAGTAAATGTAAAAATCTGGGAACAGAAATCAAAGACTCAAACTCCCTTCTTCTAGCTGAATATCCATTTACCATCATCCATTCATCGTGCTGGTCTACATATTAGCATCTTTTAGAAGGTTTAACACAGGATGACTGTATCAGAAGTGGAAATTGCATGGGTCAGCCAATTCAGGCCAAATAGAAAAAACCAACCAACTTTATCTGAAATCTTAATTAATTTCCATAAAGAGTTGAAAACCCCACTCTTTTTCTTTTCTTTTTCTTGTTTTGAATTTTAGTGTACACACTTCCCCCCAGCCCTGTTCCCCATATCCATCACTTTTTTGTAAGTTTCACTCTTGAAGAGTGGAAGAACCTAAAGAGGGTTGAATTAGGAAACTTTTGTACAACATTTGTCTAGACAGAGCACCTAAACACCTAAAATTAGATCACATCATGTAATTATTAAAAAAATTCACTTATGGAAAAAACTTTGGAAATTCAAATTTTTTCACCATTATTTGAATGTCAACTGCATAATAGAAGTATTGAGCATTCACAGATTAAATAATAAGCATCCTCCAGCCCTTCTGTCTCACCAATTTACTGCCAGTATAGTCTCAACAGTTAATCTTCCTTCTGTCACTCGGAGAATTTAGGATCAAAATGGACAAGAAACATTAACAAGTAGCACATTTAATAGGAGAATAGAATTACAGGAATTCAGTAACATGCCTGAAGTCATCCTGGAAGTCCACTAGCAAGACAGAGACTCAAACCTAGACCTCATATCTGAGCATGGAATTCAAATTTTCAGGTTATTTACTTATTAATTTATCTTATTCACATATTTTTAGTGTAAAAGTGACAATTTAAAGTCCATAAATACTCTCAGGTAGTTTTTTTTCTGGCTCTCCTATACTTCTATGTTTTTCAAATTGAAAGCTCAACACTTTATTGAATTTGTGATTATCATTATTTATTACTGTAAACTGGCTTATGTGACACTGTCTGATATTGCATTATCATAATGAACCTGAGTAGAGCACCCACAACCCCTCCTACATAAAGGAATTAAAGATTTCTAAGAATGCGATTTCTAAGTATGATATTTGGTGAATACCAAAGAAATATGAATCATTTGTCATGAGTCACATGAAAATGTTACAAGGCATAAAACAAGAGCTGTTCACGTGAAACGCTTTGCATGAGAAAAGAAGGCCAGCTGACTAGGTCAGCAACGTGTCTGCAGGACCTGTGAATTTCCACTGAGATTCCTTTATTTTTACATGTAGAAAAATATAAGATCTCCTTTGCTCAAGACACCGATGCAGTGGGAAACCTGAATTGTGAGTAGCCACATTTAAACCAAAGGGCAGCAAAGAAAAACCCCACCCCTGTCAAGGCCAATTTACCACACCGCAAGTTTTTTAATGGATGTGAGAAGCAGGTTGATTCTGAAAACAAAACTGGTTAATAACAGGTTTTCTATTGTCCTTACCACATTAATGCCATAGATTCTGTGTCTAAAAGACAAGCCGTGTATCTGTCTTTTACCCTCTCCTTATTACATGATTCACTGTTGTGTCTGCACTATAATTTTGATATATCTGGGCTAGCTTTACAGTAGTAGGTCTGTAGTGTGGTCTGTACTGTGCGAGTGGCTGTTGTTGGTACCTATGTGAACCAACTTAGAGATGTCTTGGGAATCTCCACCGAAACCACAGCCTCTTTGGGGCAGGCATGCCCAGAACATTTCTTCATGGATTTATTCACACCGATGGCCTGTAAGATAAAGAATTAATATCTTCTGTCAACTCCATTTTGGTGATGATAAATTGCTGCTTGGTGAAATGGTGGGGCTTGCCCACAGTCAAACAGAAAGTCAGGGGGAGAGCAAGGAGCTCCCCCAAAATCATTTGAATCTTGCTTGAAAAGTGCTTTGCTGTTGTAGTATTGCTATCCCTGAAAACAATTCCAGTCAACTCTGGTAATATTTTAACTATTAATTTGCTGATTGAGACTCTTTAAAAGACCAAATTTGAAATGAAAAAGACTAATCTGATAAACTGCATTGTGGATGAAGTTTTGATTCACCAATGATAGTCTGACTTCACTGTTTGACAGGTTACATGAATGCCAAATAAAAGCAACAGAAGTAGTTTTGGCTGTCCTGAAGCTTAGCGAAAACATTTCGGCACTTTTGGTAGCTAATCTGGTGGTCTGCTGGCAAATGAAACAGGAGAAAAGAGCAGGGAGGACATGACAGGTCTGACTGTATTGGCCTGCATCTATAATGAAAAGAAAGGGGGCTGTCCCCAGAAAACGTTTAGGATAACTGATGCTGCTCCAACCAAGCTGACATAAATGGAATAAAATAGCAAAAATATAAAATAACTTTTCAAAGCATCCATTTTTTATCCTCATTATAATGTTTACTTCTCCTTTAATATACTGAAAAGAAAAGATTTCCATCCCAGAGGAAAGTTCTGGACATGCTATGTTATGCAGTAACATTATGCTCTAACGTTCCAGTCATCTAAATATTGTTTTTGGGATTACTCATGGAAACTTCACAGTGGAAGAGGAAAGGGGAGGGGAAGTTGCATGGAGAAGGGAGCGGGGAGAAACATCCTTTATTAAAGCTCCATTAGCTCCAGAAAGGAACTCTGTGAAGTGCATGAAAAATATTGTGGATTACTCAAAGACATTTATAATTTGAGTGCCTGTTTTCAATGTCAAGTTTCCTCCTAGCCCCTATCACTGTTTGGGTTTTTATGAACTCCGATGTTTTATTTTATTTTAGTATTTCTGCAGTGGAGGATAATGATTATTGCAGAAATAAGTGGGGAAAAGATGGATTGTCTTTCTATGAAGTCTAAGTGTTGGGTAAGGCAATTAAGCGGAACAGAAAATGACTAGGATTAAAACCCTTTTTTAGATCCTGCCAGGGCTGAAATCGTTGTCACACGGAAGATGTGTTTAAGCTCCAGCAAAGTTTGGGTGAGGCAGTTGCGAAGATGACTGTCTAATGACTGTAAAACCTTCCAAAGGGCAAAAGGAGGGGAAGTGTGACTGCGAAGGAAGAGCACCTTCTTTTTCTGTCCTCTCCCCCACTTTTTAATGTCAGATGCTAACTGCACACCTGCGATAAGTATAACCCTACAGCTGTCATTTGGGACTGGGAGCTTGGGGATGAGTGGGCTGATGGGGGCAATAACTCTCTTAGCCCCCCACACTGGCTCTTTTAGGCTGGGTTTTCAGCTCAGAGTTCCAGCGAAAGCAGGTGGTGGAGCTGGGGTGAATCACTGCGCTGGCAGCCTTTGAGTCAAGGTTGAGGAAGGGGTTGTTACACAGCTTTCACGTGTGGGGTGGGGAGCGATGGGTGCTCAGGAAAGGGAAAAACCCACACAAACCCATGGGCTGCTGGGGGAGGTAGGAGCCTTAACCCTTTGCTCTCGCTATTCACCCTCCTAAAACTTGCAGGAAATCAACACATAAGGGAAGGTTACAAATAAAAAGAGAGCATATGAAATTACACAGTGGTTTGTGTGATGCTGATTATCCATCACCATCGGATCAGAGCTCTTTGCTTTGGAAAGCCAGTTTTAGTATGCTTCAAGCCACGTGGAGTGAGAAAAGAAAGAAGCAGAAAAACAACCCCTCACGCACATGCACAGAGGGAGGAAGCAGATTTGTAAAACCACCTCTCATCTGAAGCGGGGTACAAGCCACTGCCACTGCAGTTTCCCCTCCAGCTGGTTCAAAACAGATCAGTTTTGCAACATCAGGTGCAAGATCCCTGGATGCTGAAGCCCTTCCTCCTCTTTTATGCCCTCCCAAGACCCAAGGCTCACCCCAGCTCCCCCCCTGCTAGGTCAGGGTGACAGATCTAAATAACAGGAGTAATGACAGCTGATGGTATAATTAGAGCAGTGAATTAAGTGTGGGAGTCCTGCAATTTGAGAGGTAGCTTGTGACCTCTGGGCTGTATTCATCATTGATGTGTGCCCTGGGACACCCCTCTGCAATCAGTGGGATGGCATGGGCAGAGAGTGAGGGCAAGTTTCATCCCTTTCAGGGAATAACACACTATGCAGGAAGAAAAGACCATGTTCAACCTGCCCCACAGTTCAGGAAAAAGTGAATTTGATGCTGGGCTGAGATATTCTTGCTCCAGTCAAAGATAATCTGCTTTGGTATTCCAATTTAATAGTAGTAGTGTGTAATATTTCTAAATTGCTTGTACTCAAGGTTGTGTGATCAGATCTCACTACAACCTTCTTATTCCTAAGCACCAGCCTGAATTTATAGACTGGCTTCTGGTTCTTAGCATCACCACAGCTGCACATACAGCCTTGGCTGATGGGACCAAAACATTGTCTTTTCCTTGTGTTACACAGTGAAATTTCAGACCCAGAACTTCCTGGCATTTGCTTATGAAGAGAAAGTGGGGAAATTAATCTGTCCTGTTTGTTCTGGTTTAAATATGGAAACATCTGTTAAACTGTCTCCGGTTGCCTCCTGGCTGTATTAAAGTGATGACAAATTTTGCCACTGATTACTGAGTGTATTTAATACTCTTTTTTTGCATACAAGTTCTGTGTAATTCTCAGGACTGCTGTACCTGGTGGTTTGGCTGCCTATAGAATGAGAGGGATTAGATCTTCTGATCACCTTTGTGTGTCGTATCAATGGGTTTCCTCACAGCTGTATCTCAGAGCAAAAATCTATCAACTTTCCAGGAAGGTTCCAAATGTTTGTACGTTTATGTTCTATTAAATATATATACATTCTATATAAACTTTATATAAAAATCTATTTTAACATATTTAATTATATTTATACTTTTCTATACACACACACATATATATATGCATATCTATGCTTGTACCTTGCCTCTAGGTTGGCTTTCTGACCAGAATTTGATTGGAGAAATAGAAAAGGATTTAAGCACAAATTCCGTTGTTGAACACAGCTTATTGGTGCTAAGAAAACAGTTCAAAATGGAGGTGCAGAACCAAATAACCCTGGCAAGGACTGAATAGCACTTGGCTGAGGAAATTGGCCAAGTTTAAGCAAGAGATGGCCACTTTTCTCCCAGGGATCTGAAGACAACCTGTAGGCTAGTTTAGTTCCTCAAGGCAAAGGAAATGGAAGATTTTAAGGGATCAGAAACCTTCTTGCAAGTTTTTTTGGGTTAGTGAAAAAGTCCTGAGTGTCTGAGCAGAGAAAAGCATTTAAAAACGGAGGAGGAGGAACAGGGGAACTAATGGGCTGAGGTTTGGGTCTGTACTCAGAAGTTTGGTTCACACCCCGTGCCCTCAGGAAAGGGCACTGACGTGCAGGACAGGGCAGCAGTAATCCTTCCTCAGCTGCTGAGGCAACCCAGATTGCAGAGAGTATTTAAGTGGGCTGAGTATAATTACCTGATTGCCATTAAGTAACAGTGTAATTAGCACTTTTTGGCACATCTTCCTCTGAACATATGGTATTCAATGCTTTTGTAAATAAGATATTTATATGACACTCCCAGTAATACTTTTAATGATGACTTTAAAGGTTATTTTCCACATTTTCTAGAAGTAGCATTTAAATTAGGGGTGCTGGACAGCGGGGAATTCTACTGTACTGAGAGGTTGAGTCAATGGGCTAAATCTGCTGACTGGTGTAAATTGTGGCTAGCATCAAAAGCTTTAGTGAGACAACTTTTGAGGCTGCAGTCATAGAATTATAGAATCATAGAATAGGTAGGGTTGGAAAGGACCTTAAGATCATCCAGTTCCAACTCCCCTGCCATGGGCAAGGACATCTCCCACTAAATCATATCACCCAAGGCTCTGTCCAACCTGGCCTTGAACACCGCCAGGGATGGAGCATTCACAACATCCTTGGGCAACCCATTCCAGTGCCTCACCAGTGGTAGAAGACAATGCATTTAGGACTGATCAAGGAAATTCCTTTTCATCTGTGAAACCTGGGAAATTCTTCACTGCACAGTGAAACCGAAGCAAGATACAGGAGAATGACTCAGGATTATTGAGCAAAATTATTTTCCCATAAACTATCAGACATTTAAAATGAATCAGGGAAGTAACTTCATTTTTGTACTGTAGCTGTTTGCTTGGACCTAACAACTTAACCTGAAGCTCCATAATTTGAACAGTATAAATACATTGCTTCAGTGCATTTGGTGCAATTCTGCAATTAGTTTCTAGAAAAATAGTGTCCCAGATCATCACTAAAGATTCCTATTTGCTGATAAGAGAATAGAAGCAACAATGTCAGAATGTTCTGATTATTCATGCTGTATAAACCCCTTATTTTTAACTGAGATGCTTTGTATAGAAAAATATTGCTGTCTCTACCTATAACTTCAAAAGGTTAAGAGGAAACTTTCCCTTGGGTTGTTTAATCACAAGCTTTGTACACGGCTTCTTATATATTCCTTGGTAATGGCTGGTTCTGATCATGTGTTGGATCAAGCTTCCTTTCTGGAGGATTAGGAAATGTGATGGTTTCCTCTTGTTCCAATAGGAATGAATTTGTTAAGCATTTGGTGGAACCCTGCTGCTAACCATGAATCACAACTTTTGGTCAATCACTATTCCATACCTGTCTACAAAATACTGAGGGAAGAAGGGGGGAGAAATGTAATAAACTCTGTGTTTTCTCTGCAAAATTCAATTATTGCAGTGAGCTTTGGATGACGTTAGGAAAGTGACACAGTGAGAAATGTAACTTTTTTCCCTTTATTGCCTTGAGTCAGTTGATAATTCACAGTGGTGAACAAAAGAAAGCCAGTGGATAGCATGTGTTAGCAAGGTCTCTGCAAAATTACCATCTGTATTAGACTTTTCCTTTATCACTGAGATCCTCTGCCAGTTCACATTAAAATTCAGAGTGCTGACAAATGCATTTCTCTTTACAAGATCGACATTATTGCATTCTTCTTACCAGGCAGTAGCAGAGCTGCCACTAGCAAGCAGGGCTGCTGACACTCCTGAAGGCTGTGTTGTGAGGGGGAAGGATCTTATCATTTCAGGACACCTACATCCAGCTTATGGGGTCTGAAAGTCATGTAACCATCAGCGTGAAGAATTTACTCATGGTCCCCCGTGCTATCTGGGGAGTGCATCATCTGATGATCTACCCTCTTCCTTCTTCTCCTCCTTCCCATTCTCCTCCTGGCACTGCTATGCAGCACATGCTTTCTCGGAAGGGGATTATTATCCTGATTTTGTACCTGGAAGTCCAAGAGGAGGTCAGGGCCCCACAGAGATGCAGATTGTCCTGTCTCAGAGAGGGAGTCTGTACTTCAGCTGAACTCCATCTCCTGAGCTCAGCTCAATGGCCACCAAAAAGGCCTAAGTCGGAGGAAAAATATTATTATTATTATTATTATTGTCATTATTATTATTACTACTACTACTTTGGAAAAGGGGTTGTAATGGCCTAACATGATGCTAAATTTCACACCCTTTGCAGATGGTTTCCTTCTGGGGAAGTTTTACACTTTTCTCATGCTTCTATCCTGACCCTCAGCTGTTACTGAGTCACCCAGACAATGAACTCAGATACCACACTGCAAATACCTGGCTTTTTCATAAAATATTTTGTTGTACATATCAGAAAAAGAAAAGAAAAGGTAGGGAAATCTTCATCAGGGACACATACAGGGAATGAACAGAGATGATCAATTTTGCACGATTGTTAGAATGAGTCTCAACTTTTAATCAAAACTAACACCTTTCCTTTCAATAGTAAAAGTTCCAGGGAAGTGATTTTTCCCTGATTTGGGGTAAGAAATCTTCCACCTGTTTGCAAGGACTGGAACTGTCAAACCTGACAACTGGCACGTACCTGCTGTTAAATCTGCGCTGATAATCAGTGTCTTGATCTCAAAAGATCTAAATGATTTCAGCAGATCATCTAACCTCTGTAATACAAATATCTAACCTCACATCATCTAATCAAATCCTCTAACCTCTCAAACCTTGCTAGCTATTTATGAATCACACGCACACCCCATCAGAATGAATGAAAGAAATCAGAAAGGAAGAAGTTCTTTACTGTAAGGGTGTTGAGGCACTGGAATGAGTTGCCCAGGGAAGTTGTGAATGCTCCATCCCTGGCAGTGTTCAAGGCCAAGCTGGACAGAGCATTGGGTGACATGGTTCAGTGTGAGATGTCCCTGTCCATGGCAGGAGGGTTGGAACTGGATGATCTTAAGGTCCTTTCTAACCCAAACCATTCTATGATTCTATGGCTATGCTGATAACAAATATAATACTCCAAATCCCAAATAAAGCATTGGTAAGACAACTATCTAGACAGATACTGAGGCCCAAATTGCCCTCCTCATGTGGTCATCATGAGTTGAATATAATAGACAGCAATCTAGGGCAGCATCTCTCACCTGCTGATACGTGGTTTAGGTTTTATTTTCATGGTTTGCAAGCCAGTTCTCATTTTTCATTGAAAAAATCTCGAAAAAAAAAACCAACCCAAAACCCAACAAAATACCCTCTCCCCATAAAAACAGGAGAGAACAAATACTGAATATGTGATCCCATTTTTATTCTTACTACCTATACTGTGCACCAGCAGGCTTCTGTTATTTTTGCATTGGTTTTTTTCTGGCCTCAGGACAATAATTGTTCAGTTATGGAAAAGAAGAAACCCGGGCTCTGCACACACCATATTTTGTGTATCCCACAATTAGGTATCAAATTCGTGATATTTAGCTGAGAGTTAGAATTCTTTTGAGATGCTTCTAATTTTCCAGAGGAAAAGAGATTAAATCTGAACTGCGGAGTCTTTTTCAGTTTCATTGATGGTTGATGAGAGAAGACCTGAAACTCTTGCTTTACACTCACCATTGGTCATACATAGTCAGGCTCCACACAGGTCATTAAGAATCATTTCAGTGTTTACTTAATATGATAACCATGGCTCTAATCTAGAGGTTTAAAGTGTTTATTGCAAGGCAAGAGCATAAACATCCAAGGAAGTTTCTTTCATGATTTCTCAGTGCACTAGATGGCACTAAAGCATGGCTTTTACATACAGGGGAAAAAAATCCCCACAAAAATTGGTATGTAGGTTCAGTAAACCCGAACTGTTTTGGTCAGGTATGTTTTATGAAAGTTCTTTGATATATTATTTGTAATTTTTCATTTTAATTTTCAGATCATCAGAAACAGAGAATTAATTACACCCACTTTGATATTAAAAGAATTTCAAATTGAAAATAAATACTGCTGGAAAGCTGAAAAAAAACCCCAAAACCCTGAAGAAACTAATTTACCCCAGGCTAGATGCAAAATTATTCTAATGTTCAAAGATTAGGGGGCTTGATGCAAGAAAGAAAAGTTCTGTACCAATTACATGGCTTTTTCATGAACCCTAGATATCAAAAACATTAAAGTCACAAAAAATGAATAAAGTCTTCAGGTTTCCTATATAGAAAAATCATTCTTAATAGACAAGCAAATAGTCAGCTCCATCCTGTCTCCCAGGCATATCATGTTCAATACAACAGGTAGAACCATCTTATAAGAGCAGGGCACTTTTGCTCTCATATAACTAACAAGGAACCAAAATTAAACTTTAATTTTTCTTTACTTCTTGCCCTCCCTTCAAATGAGGAGCAATGTTTAGCTTGTTCGAAGTTTCTCTTAATGTAGTCTTCTGTGTTGTATACAGCACTGTTTGCTTTCTTGTAGGATCATAATAAACAACAACAAAGGAAATATGAAGGGTGGATCCCTTGTAAAACTAAGCCTTCTAGACTAAAGAAATATGTCTTAGGTCATCTTGGGTTTTTTTGCCTTGTTGTAATACTGAGGGTGCTTACGGAGACATTTCAAGCCTTTATGATGTTTAGATGATTCCAGGATTATTCACTGTGTATTTCTTTGAGAAAGGAAGCAGGAAGAAAGGAATGAGGAGTTAAAAAGAAGAAGAAAGAAAAAGCAACAAGGTGTGGACTGCATTTGAGTTTGCTCCAGCAGTGATCTTGTTGCTTCATTTATGCTGTAATCACAAAGGTGAGGTCTGAAGCCCAGGATCTGAATACCAACAGCCAGGACCATATACAGAGCAGGCTGCAAATGCTACAGTTTCATACTCAGGGCTGTCATTGATTTGACATCAGTTTCAAAAGCAGTCAGTTACCTGCAGGGGCTGACAGGATCAGTTCCTCCACCAAGAGATGTAGCTTCATTTAGCTGCAAAGCCAGTTAAGGGGCTGATCCACCAGACACTGACTCTGCCATGGGCAGTGCTGTTTTATTTCAGGAAGAGACCTGTGTATCTCTGCTGAGAATTTGCCCTCATGTTTCTAACAGAAAGCCCGTATATAAACACTATTGAATTTATTATTTTTCTGTCAACTCAATCTAAGCCTGCATCTCAAGGAAAAGTATTTCATGGGCAAAAGCTAAAACACCAGCATGAAATTATTACATGTGACCCAAGACCACAAAAGTCCTTAAATTACAGCGTTTGCAGCAGTCAGCTTGTGCTATTCTGAGGGCTAATATTTTTAGCACCTCTGCAGAAAATAACTTCCCTGAGAATCAGAATTTGAACAGTTTCAGAAATACTTGGTTTTGGCTTCCCAAACATTCCTTTTCCACAGTTTAAATGCATAACTATAGAGGAGATAAAGAGAAATGCACCAATTCAACAGTATTTTTTAAACATATATTTATCTGATGACTTCACCAAAAATAAAAAGAAAAGAAATAGAAGATAATAGAGTTGATTCTCACTAGTGGTAGTTGGTATAATTTCACCATACAACATACAGTTTGGACTTTACTGGTTTAAATATGATAAATGGCCTTGTCTGTTTCATTGGGATCCTATTGATCTAAAATGAACATCTTCAACAAATTAATTACAGGTATTATTGATAACACCTCAGGTTATTAAAATTGAAAGAATGCTCAACTTCCCAACTTGTTTTCAGCACATTGCCTGCATTTCGTTCAGTCTCAACAATTTCGCTTCTTTTCTCATTTGGTTTCAGATGCTGATCCCAGTGTGATAAGTTAAGGTTGCAGCTACTAAAGGGGACTTCTTTAAAAAGAAAGTTTCTTAGCAAGAAGCAAAAAATAATAAAAGCAAACTGCTCGTCATCATTCTCTGTCCTCTCATTTTTGTGATACGTTTCGCATTCAGATGCAAGGGGAATCACAGCATGTGATAGTTTTACATTCATGGCCCTTTAAATCACTGACTAACTTCACTATTTTGGCTGAAGGTTTGGATGCTTCAGATCCTCTTCCAGGTTTTCATTCCATCAACCTTCACATGCTGAACTGGGGAACCTTCTTTAGGAGCAACTAAATATCCAGCATGTGTCCACTTCACCTAATTTCCGTACTATTTCCATACTTATTGAACACTGGTGACACGTTTTTTCCTTCCTGCAAGCTCCAAGGGCCATTTGCACACTCTTCAAACAGAGGAAAGGCACCCCCAAAATTGCTTCCAGCCCCAGGGTGGGAATTATCCCATGTAAGAGCACTGCAGACCCCTCTTTTTGAAGCTGAACTGCAGGAGCTGTGGAGTCAATAAGACACATGGGTTGCTGGTGGCACAAAACGTCTCTGATCTTGTTACATCTTTCTATTGTTTTGTGAGCAAGACTAGAAAATCACTTTTATAACTAACTTAAATCTCACGTAGCTATTTGCCACAAAGTTAGAAAACCTGTGGACTCAAGACAACAAGTAATTCAGGGCGCAGTTATGATTATGTGCATGATTATTTAAGTACACAGCGTTGATTAGTGACTATATAACTGTGTCACATCGCTGCAGCACCTGCATAACTTCAGGCATGTACCTAGTAGATAAGTGTTTCAAAACAAGACATATTTCTCCATCAAAAAATACTGCCAGCTTTTTTAAGCCACCAAGTTTATATTTGTAATGGTTCTTCCTAAATTCTGTCTATTGAGATTTTCCCATTTTTACCTTCTCCAGTACCACTTCTTTTCTCTTTTTCAATAAGGAAGAAAACAGACGATGGAAAAGTAGAGCAAGGTATTTAACCTAAACTATTAGCAAACAAGGTTTCAGAGTTTGGTTCCAGGTTTTAACATTTTCCCTAGATGATTCATACCCAAATAAATTGTTTTATTCAAGCAGCCATATGTTAACACAGCGAACAGCTGAGGTCTTAAATCAATATTAAAAACAGGTTTAATTTTTCATTTCAGAAAATAGGTAAAGCAGCGTCACTGAAAAGGAGCCTGAAGACTTTGAAACAAAATACTGTTCATTTCCTTATGATTTCAGTTGATGTTAAAAATGTGCATGTAGATTACACTGCAGGATAGAGACATCTTTTCTTTGCATTTCCATTATGCATTGAAGGAATTCAATTCTGAAGCACCAGATGCTACGAACAGCTAATGAACACCTTCAGAGAACTAAGTTAACTGAAACCCCATCACATCAATGTCATATTCTGATACCGTTTCTTTTGCCTGTGTCTGTTGTATTCTTCCTATTGCTCTCACTACCTAGAGGGAAATGCTATTAAAAGAGAAAACACTTTTAGATCACTGATGCTGATCAAACTTAACCATGTAAAGGTAGGGAGGGAGGAAAAAGAATGATTTAGAGTAAAATCAATGCATCATAGGAGGCTGTTTTATTTAAATATTTTCAGTATTCAGTATAATTTTCAGCAATATTTCAGTCCAACCTCAACTGACAGGATATAGGGCAGGAATTACTGTGTGGTATTCTAAGTCCTGTGTTTGCAGAACATCTGGCTCTATCACAACCATCCCCTCCGACCTCAGAACCTCTGAATCAGTGAGGGGAAGAGTGGTGAGCTCCAGGGAAAGAAATGGGTAGCTTGCAAATGTCAGGTTAAGGAGATTCTGCTGCGTGTGTGAGATTTTTATAGACATACATAATGTGTACATGTGGGTCTGTATGTGTCAGAGTATATCTGTCTATAAAATAAAAGTTGGTTACAATAGATGTTCTTATCTGACCTACTTAAAGTCGTACATGAAAGTACAGTTAATTTCATCTCCTATCTGTCAGATTGATACAAATCTCCTGTTCATTATTAATTATTGTAAGCATGAATATTCCTCATTCTGGGGGGAGAGCTGATGATTAAAGCTGCTGCAGACAGAAATCCCTAACTCATTAAGATTCCCTCCCACACCCCCTCACTGACTGTGGGTGCAACTTTTCAGACAGGATTCATCACTGTTCTGGCTGTCATGCAGTCTTTTGCACCTTGAGATAAGGAGTGTAAAATGCTACCTCTGTGAAACATTCATGTTTCCAAGCTCAGTTTAAGTTCATTGTTCTGTGAAGTAAGTGGGAGCAAAGTGGTCTCAATTTTCATCTGTCTCATGTAAATGCTCGGAGTTCATTTTCCTTCTGTTTCTTTATGCTTTTGAATCCTATGAAGTAGCTTGACCTCAATAGCTCATGAGGTGATGCAGGGTGTTAGTGACATTTTTGTCCTCTTCTAATAAAATTATATGTTCCTATCCAAAATGATGTCAGCGATAAGTGTAGGAATCAGGAATTCAAAGCTAAGGTTAATCAGCCACAGTACTGTCTGAAAATCAAATCCAGAACAAAAACTTGCTTTATATCTACGTCTCTGTTTATGGCTTTAAACCCAATAGAATGTGGCTTCCTTCTACCTGGACATGTCTTCTTCTACCATAAAGGCCCTGATGCCTCCTAAGCTGATGCTTCTAAGCATCAATAGGATTCTCACAGACTTCTGTCCCCCACTGAACAAGAGGACCTGCCTTTCACAGGATCTAGTATCTGAAGCAGATTAACAGTTAGCACTTTCAAATTAGGGTGTTTGGGGAAAGTAGTAATGAATTGTGTTTTAATAGTCAAGAACGTTGAAAGATTTTAATTCTGCCTTGTACCCATTATTTTCACAGGGGGAAGTGTGTTTGAATGAAGAACATCTCTAGAGGAATAAGGGGGCTGCAGGAAAAGAGAATACAGTTTCAATCAGAAACGCTGAGCTATATATTAGCTGTTTTCATTAGATGTTTTAAATCAGTATCATAAAAAACACCCAAAACCTGATAAGACAAAAATCACCAGACACAAACCAAGAAAGACACATTTAAGAATGGTCAACAGACTCATAATTACCTGTTCAACCAAGATGCCTGAAAATCAGGTTTAGTTCCCTGCTCTGTCAGAGATGAAACCAGTACTGTTTCTGACTTGCTATGTGACTCATACAATTGCTGGACTGCTCTGGCTATGAGAGATATCCTGAAAACAGCACTGTGAACATTGATAATTTTTTTTTTGGTGGAATTGTGGTGATTATGATTTGATTGCTATTTCTTAGAAATTTAAACTAAGGAGTGCCTGTGCATGTCTTGCTCTGAATTCATAGAGCCTCATTTCTCAGTGTTGCCTTAAAATTTTCTTTCCCAGGTACATGAACCCTTCCCATAGTGCAGATAAGGAATATCACTCCTGAGCCCTTTAGAAGATGCTAACCAGTGAGGCTGATGTAGCCTCTAATGTGAAGATGAGAAGAAGGGCTGCAGAAGCAACACTGAACAGAAATCTTTGTATCTGCAATTTTTGTCTGTAGTGCACTTTAAAACATTAAAAAATAGAAAACATTTAAAAAGAGAGAAGTGGGGGGGAGGATACCTTCACCTGTGATGCTAAAATTAAAGACAAAATGTGAACTTTAGACTAGATAATTCTAGGTATCTTTGAGTGGCTTCCCTGTTCTCACAGCCAGGCATCTCAGAAATATTTAGTAAATAGCCTCTTATGCTGCAGTCAACAACCCTCATGCCACCATTTCCAGTGGGTAAAGTACCTTTGCAGTGGCCAGCTCATAATGTTTGTTCTAAAAAGTACTTGGTCAGCACAAAGCATCTTTACTGCGTTAGGCATGTCTGTCAGGGTCAGATTTGAAGGTGAGATTTTGAAGAGAAAAAACAGAGCAGCAGATGAAGGACAACATAAACTGGTTTAATCTAGATATTCACTCCCTAATCTCACAATCATCTATGGTTTTCTTTAACTCTACGTGAACCTTTGCACAGTGCGCTTAGCTGCGTAGTGCACAGTGTTTTCAGAGTCCTTTGGTTTAAGAAGGAAAGAGAAAGAAAAAAACCCCTCTCATCTCAGAGTCGCTCTACAAGCCATTTATTCATCAGAAATAACTGTGGTCAGACATTTAGCTGAGAATGCTGGTATTTGTCCTAATGTTCTGTAAATGTTTATACCAAACTTAAATGAATGTAAATACCCCATCTCTGAGCTCTGTGGTAAATCGTTTGTTCTGCACAGAGAGCATTTGGCAGGGAAATTATGCTGCAGCCCATTCCTACCGAAAGAGTTGAGACCGATGGCAACTGGCCATCTAATCCCTGAGCTCAAATGTAAACACTTTGCTCCACAAGCAAAACTGGAGAGAAAAACCTAAGCCACATTTTGGTCACTTCTGCTCCAGAGAGAAACTAATCTGTACCAGCCCTTTTCCTGACACAACTTATCTCTGCATGCTGCTGAGCTCTGCAACCTGGTGTATTAAAAGTCAAGTCTAGGCTCTTCCTCTTCTCTCTCCATCTCAGAGCTCCGGTATTTGCTTGTCTCCCCATGTTTTAGCTCATGAGTCAAAGGGATGAGTAGACAGCAAAAGTTTCAGTTTGCTTTGGGTGAAACCTTGAACATTTGTTTTCACTGCAGGGAAAACTCCCATTGATTTCAAAGGGAAGGAGGACTGCAGGCATGCACTTCCCACTTCTGAAAATTAGAGCTCCCAGATGCAAATTTAAGACTTGCAATAGACAGGTATCAGTTCCGCTAATTAAGACTCATTTATCTTAACCATTTCGCTACTTAATCAGATAGCACAGTGATAAGACGCTATAAAAATATATGACAGATAGTCAAGGTCTAGACTTCTCTAATGTGGCAATTTTTTATATTATGATCTTTCTTTGTGTATGCAGATGAACCGCTCTTCTATTAACTTCCCTTTGGAAGCATTTCACACGCAAAAAATCAGATAGGGCTTTGAGAAAAAAGGGCTTTCCAAAGTGATGAGAATGAATTAGCCCGTAATTGGACTGATTGGTAAAAGTTCAGTACAATTCAATAAAAGTGCACCATTATCAGGATTTAAACTTGCTTAGGGGAATTCTTATTACTTCTCATTTAAGAAATATCATCTTTGGCTGCATTCTGAAGGGACTTGCCAGTGTTTTGAGCAGGTAAAGAAATCTGTAGGACGAAAGGTCCTTCTACAAATGCAGATATAGCAAACATTTAGCTGTTAACATTTATTACTTGAAATACATTTGTTTTCATGGGCTGTCATCTGAGATTGAGGATTTGTATACCAGATGCTTTCCATAGAACTGCATAGTATTCGGTGGACAGAAACATTAAAGAAGATTATCTCTGCTACAAACCTAAGCAACAGTCTAAGAACATCAGCATGTTTCCGCCATTAAAAACATGGAAGGGCATTGCAAAAGAGATCTACTCAGTATGGCAAAGAAAAAGATCACAAGATTTAATACCTAGAAACCAAACCAGGTACCACCCTGACAAGAAAACCATCACACATTTTTGGGTTGGAGACAGGTCAAGTATATAAATTATGTGCCTGGACTTTGGTTGAACTTTTTAGCTTGAAATGAGGAGTGTTTCTCACCCTGTTGTTTTGTCTCATTCAAATGCTGACAGGGTAAGTGTATGGCTTCTGCTTTGTGAGTAATCAGATTCCTTGTGTTTTTCATGATCCTGTGATTTTCAAACTTCTGGAAGTTTCCAAATGAAGTGACATCCTACAATGAGGGTTCCTGACAAGAAATTTCCCAAAGAAACGTATTTCTCTTGGCTCCTCTTGGGGCTCTTACAATACCTGTATGATTTCAATGGATGTCAAGGGCCCTTCCTAATCTCCCAATGCGTTAAAGAAAATTTGGCATTTTTCAGTATCCCATTTCCCTTCCAGATGCTTTCAGAAAGAGATGCTCACAATGACCTGAAGACTATCTCATTGGAAATATTTCAGAGAAAGAGAAAAGTAAATTCAAAGTGCACACAATGGATATATCAAATGGCTCTTTTTAATGCTAACAGAGCCCCAGTTAGACCACTGTTGTGCTGAAAAAAAAGACAGTATTTGGGGTAAACAAGCAGAACGTAGGGGAGCTAGCAAGCCGAAAATGAACGTCTCAATCTTAACCTAGAAATTTTCTGGTTCTCATGGAAAAACCTAGTCATAAATTAAATAAAAACAAAAAAAGAGTGCACCTCAGCGAAAACCCCAAATGCCAATCATAATATGCTTAGTAGGGAAGGAAATATGCAGAATAGCTCAAAATTTTAAGGTCCCTTTTGGTGAACAGGAACTCCCACAAGCAGCCAAGCTACGTGATCCACCTATCAGAACTGCATCTTTTGTTCAAGGCAAATTGCCACAGCTTGTCTGTATCTCTCAGGCTGCTGAGCATGACCTTTTGCCTAGCAGAAGGCAAAAAAAGAAGACTGCAAGGTTTACAAATATTTTTGCCGTAGAAAAGCACCTGTGTCTTGCACATCATGTCTGCCTCAAGTCAAGATTTCTGCATTCATACAGGGTTATCATTGACAGCACAAATAAGTCTTCAGTCTAATATTTTTTACAAAAATGGGGAAAGGATTTGCAAAAATACTTGTTACAAAGATTTGGTTTACTGTTAGTGCAAGAATTGCCAGGCTGCTTATCGGCTTACTTCATCATGAGCCTCAATACTCTGCTGGTAAATAAAATGTCATATAGGAGATGAAATAACAAGGTGAAGTATCACATCCTTTTACAAAATAAGTTTGTTAGGTAGGACAACTTGAAACTTTTTATCTGAGATTTAAAACAAAATTCTAAATGATTTCATTAATGTTCATATTTTTTTCTGTAGTGCTCTAATCACTAATTGAGATTTCACTACTGAGTGGACTATTAATGTTCCTATCATAACTTTTATTAACATCAATCCATTAAAGAGGTTGAAACTCCATTTTCTAATAACAATCAGAGACTAATGGCTAATAATTCCCTTTTGAGATTTGGAATACCTGGCATGGGTCATAAGTTTTTATGTTGAGATCATGTAGTTCTATAAGAGTTTCAGGTTTCATGACAGTAAGACTCTAGACATTAGGACTGCAGAGAGAGAAACTTTTATTGCAAATACTCAAATACAAAAAAATAAAAGAAAATGCTTTTACATTATATTTTGTATTTATATTTTATAGTTACATTTTACAATACAGGAAAGCTTCCTGAATTTACTATCTTTCCCATTTCTAAATCTCATGGTTCTGTGGCTTGCCTCAAGATTTAAAGAATGAGGTGACTTATGAATATTGAAAGACTGAATAATTAAAATTTTAACAGCAAAGAAAGGCCCTCTTAGATCCTGGTGAACTAAGTCATGCTTTTTAACTGTGCTTTGTAGACTATTTTTATTAAAATTATGATGATTTATGATTAATTGACCCAAACCAGAAAAATGCAATTAAAAAATCAGAATTTCTCACACTTTTTCTTCTCCTTCTTATTTCTTGACATTTATGTCTTTAACTGTGAAGCTATTTTTTCCTTTGTCTGACAATCTCTGACTTATATTGGAAACATTTTTGAATAGCCTATGCCTGTTTCTTTGAGATTGCATTAGGCTATTGATGACAGTTAAATCAGAATGCATTTTTAAACTGAAATTCAGAGCATGTCAGAACAGAAACTGAAGTCTCTTAGGTGTTTGAATAGATTATCAAGATGATATTTTATCAGCATTAGGGATATTAGGAATGTATTTATATTGCAGGAAAATATATTCTAAGGCATTTAACACAAAACATACATTATATTGATTTCTACCAATCCCTCAGAAATTCCATTCAGTAATATTTCTTGTCCTGTGGCTCTAAAACAATATAAAATGTGAAGAGATAAGAGTACTGCTGTTTTAATTGCCCTCTCTGCAAAGGAAATTGCTCTGCAAAGCCCTTTACCTAGTTGTTGCTGAATGCTTCCAAAGCACAAACGTGTACTGAAATAATAAAACATCCTGACATTATGGTATCTGTGTCTTGTTGGAGAAGAGCTAGGGAGATGTGGGACAGACACCGCTTCCCCGTGCTTCATTCTTACACGCTGCAGCTAGACATTTGGGGGAATTTCAGCTTGTTCATGTTAATCTCGACCTTGTTCTTCCTCTGCCACCAGTTGCTCTCTCTGAAGCCAATTTTTCTACCTGGGGTTTCAACAGAGTTGGTCACTGGTGGGACCTGGGAGCCAGAATCCATCGGGTAGATTTCCATCATTGTAAAACATAGAACCTCATTTCCTTCCTGGTCCTGGTGTCCTCAGTGTTCATATTGCATGACAGTTATTCTCCCCTTCGCTTCTCTTTGGGAACGAGTCCTCTGCAGAGTTAAACACAACTGCAGTTCCAGGGACAGCAAGCGGAACACTGCAGGGATGAAACTGCTCTATATGTGGGTTGTTTTGCTTTATGCAATCCTCCAACACTATTCGAGTGAGCTTTCAACCCTCACACACCTAACTCAGACTCTTAGCACTGGCCAGCAAGAGAACACGTATTTTCAAATTCTGTTATAGAAATAATACTTTAGTGGACTTCAGCATTGTCTTTGTATTATTTCAGAGACTTTAAAGATAAACCAACAACAGAAAAAAAACAATCATTATGTTTTAAGACTGAAGGACACCCCTTGTGAACCAAGTCTTTCAAGATGGAAACATGGCATGGCACCATGCTACCATGGCTGCGTAGTGAGCTCCAAGCTCTGTGTAACTTTGCACCATTTAACAAGTGCTA
>JANHGB010011905.1:0-16327 GCA_026283785.1 Coracopsis vasa | reverse complement strand
TGCTCTGAATCTCTTCTCTGCCCAACCTGTAGCTGTGCCTGAGATTGCTCTGACCCAGGTGTAGGACCTTGCACTTGGCATGGTTAAACTTCAGAAGGTTGACATCAGCCCACCTCACAAGCATGTCAAGGTCCCTCTGGATGGCATTCCTTCCCTCCAGCATATCAATTGAACCACACAGCTTGTGTGGATGAGCAAGATGGCGGTGGACAATCACTTAATCAAGAAAAGCTCAGACAAAATTATGGCAGACCAAGGAAAATTTGTTTCAGAACTGAGACTGATAGCATGATCTTCGTATTTTATGAAGGCAAGTGGCCCTACACAGCGCACACGCTCCCTTCGGCAGCATATGCTGCAGCCACACTGCAGGCATCCCCACTCGCCTGGGAAATGGCCGCCCCGTCTGCTTCTCCACCGCTACCGACCCCACCCTCGCCCCTGCCCTTGGGGCGCACAATGCCCCACCAGCGCAGCGCTTGGGGATGCCTGCCCCCACGGGCCGTGAGGGCAGCCACTGATCTTGTCCGTGGTTCGCATCACACATATCAACATACTAAGTGTGAGAATGCTGTGCGTTTTATGTGGCATTGTTTTTTATGTTTTTTACGTTGGTACAGATTTGGTTTAATGAAAAAGAAAGGCTAGCTGTTGCTATTATGTTGTTCGTTTTATTTTTAATGACAAAACTGAAAAAAACAGTTATCTGGAGTGACCAGCTTCTGGGTTCAACTACTCTGAGGGAGACAAGGCACTTGGAGGCTAATGTCTGGATGATGTCGCTTGTGTATTACCACTTCAATGAAAATAGCAGGGGGACTATACCTGAGTCTCTAGTAAAGAGTTGAGTAGTGTTTCACAGGGGTTTAAATCAGGTACTGTGAGAGCTTTCAGTCTTCGTTGTCCTAATTTAACACTACATAACACACTTACATTACACATTTTATGCTGGAAATACTATTTAAAAAAAGGGTCACTAGCATACCAGCAATCCTAGTGTGCTTATAGACCAGGGAAGTCTGAGGTAGGAGTTGTAGGAGCCTACATTTGGGCCTGCATGAGGCTAAACATCCAGGGCCACAAGATCTGTAAATATTCTCAGTGAAAAAATTTTAAAGTTAAAAGTGTAATAGATTGAAGTCTTCTTTCCAGAGTGTTATCATTCTGTAGGTGACACGAAACTAATGCCATGATGAAATGGACCATTGATGGTAGAATCACCTAGTTTTGTAGTAGTTGTGCTAGAGTCTGGAGGAGAGGTAATCCTGCTTTGTGAATAGAATACAGGTATATAGTTTTAATAAATAAACCGAGAGCTGGAATGTGAGTAGAGTTGTGGCATAAGTTAAAATACAGGTGTCTGAGCTGCACTGTGGTAGAAAAGTGTCTCCAGCTCAAAGATGAAAATTGATTTATTGATTACAACCACCCTCCACTAATCAGAACCGGTCCTGAAAATGACCCAAAACAGTTTTTGAGACATTTGTTAATGAGGATAAAATATGTTTTTGCAAAATATCTAAAGCCTTTCTCAATTAGGGCCTGGGTTTAGGGAGAAAAAGGTTGAGGATCTGCATTCAATAACGTAACGGAATTTTGTGGCCTTTTTGTTATCTTGGGACTGCAAAAGTGCCTAATGCTTAGCAGGGATTTTGTGGAGGCATGATAAATTACGCAGCACAGTAAAACTTTTTTTCTTTAATGTAAATACCAGAAACTGGCAGAAGGCTTAAATCAGAAGTGTAGGCTGGCTTTCTATACTTAATTATATAGAGAAAATAGAGAGAAGAAAACTCCCTAGCTTTTTCCTTTAGCAGACTGCATAGGCCTATATATCATGTTATTACCCAAATATCCATAGGCTGGTATTAGGCAACAGCTCTGAAAAATTAACAATAGAAGTGCAGTTACAGTACAGCCATGGTGGCTTTTGAAGGCTGCCATTTAGTGTGTCTTTCTGCATGCAGCAGAGATTTTTAAAAGTAATGCTATTGCTAAAATTGATTTGAATCAACTCAGAATAAGAAGTGTCAACTAATAGTAGTTACAGGACCTGACTTAATATGTGATACTTTTTGATAATGTTAGGCCTTGAAGATGGCATTTGTTTTGTACAGTCTAACAGAAATAATATTTATATATGAATAAGGCTTCTTTTTAGTCAGTGCAACTTTGAGAAAGCTTTGATGAGAACTATTTAAACTTTTTCTTTTTTTTTTCCCCAGAATAATGTCATGCCTGCCATAACTGAAACATAGGTATGTGATCTCTCTTTAATTATTATGGGTACGGGTTATTTTTAAGTATATTTTTTATGAAGGTAGTTTCTTAGATGAATTCCACCAAGGAAACTAGTCTGGATTTTATTTTGCAGACTGCATCTTCTAAGTACTACAGACTGTATATTTAGTTTAGTCTGAAAAATTACCTTGTCACTTCAGTAATGCAGTTTTAGTGTTTTCTGCATTAGTTATGGACAGAACAACTTCAGAATTGTCTGATGAGCTCCATTTTTCTCTGTGTGAGATTTTACTGGAAACGTCATTCAGAGAGACTGGAAAGAAAAAACAAGAACATTGGAGGACTCAGCTGCTTCAGCTGCAGTAACCTGTAATATTCTTGCTAATGCTATGATGGTTGTTGGAATGTGCTGGGCTTTCTTTTTAAAACTGCAAAAACGATAAATTGGAGGGAGTGACCAGAAAAGCATCAGTGCAGAACTGCATACTCTAGAGAGGCTGCTTCAACAGTGATTAATCTAGTTCATCAGCTGTCACCATATAAGGAACAGTAGACAACATCCTATTAAATTATTTGAAAATTATTATTTGAATATTCAAGATTATTTTCTGCAGTTTAAGATTAACTGAGTGCCTCACTATTCTCTGAAATTTTCATGGTGTTTCTGAGAGAAGCTTGCTTATAAAAGCTTGTATGATCATGCTGCTTTCTTACATCCAGTCTTCCTCATGCCAATTCTGTATGACGTGACGTACATTTTTCTGTCACAAACTAATTGCTTTAAAGACACTGATCGCATCACAGAATGCAGAATCTTAAGCGGTTTTTCTTATGCATGTACCAATAAACTGTTTTCTGTATAAGCACTGTGAATATAATACTATTAATACACAGATACCAAAGGGTGTGGGAAGAACAAAACAATAATGTTTTTCAGAAAAATGTATTTCCTGAATCCTTTCCTTAGCAGAAGAGTTACCTGAGTGTTCATGTTGGTAGTCCTAATGTTGACTGTAGTTTATCTTTAGGTTCTAATTTAATACACCTTGTGCTTCAGGTTACTATTTTACCTAATGAGAATTAAACTCATTAATGATTGCATGTGGGGATAGCAATATTTGTAAAGAGTCTATAAAATCTCTCTGATATTGCTGTTTTAGTGTCTGTGTTTGATCTCAAAAATTGGTTGTCTGGCAAAACTTGTAAAACTAAACTATAAATACAAAACTTGATCCTGTTATACTGTGAGCACCCAAGACAAGTGTTTTCTGGAGTATGAGATAAAATTAATATAATAGAAAAAAAGAGCAGCAGTATAAAATGAATGTATGACAGAGCTTAAAAGAATTGAAAGGATTTGGCACGAAAAGTGAGAGATTCTGGTCCTAAGAGAGCACTTTTGCTATTCTGGCTGCTGAAGGAAACAAGCGGAATGTGCTGTTCTTTCCTGCTTACATACAGTTCTTGTAAGGAAATTTGATAGAACTGCTGAACTCAGTGGTGTGTGTTCTCCGTTCAGTAGAGTATGCCAACATTTATTCAGCTTATCTTGATAATGGATTGTCTGTAATATGCAACATCCCTAAGCTGCTTTGCGTCTCCTTCTTTACTGGATAATTGAGGTATGGTTTCTGAAGTTGAGCATCTCATCAGTTTTGTTTATAGGGCTGTACACCCCTCTGTTTTTCTCATGTTTATTTGTGCTTTTGCTTCTGTGTCTACAACTAGCAGCTTGCAAATTTTTGTTGTTGAATCGTTGAAAGGTGTCATCTAGAATTATGTGTTTTTGTTAGTTTCCCATGGCTTCTATTCCATTACAGTATGAACAGCTGAAGGGGTCACTGCCCTGCCCGTTTTCTGGAAAATGCTCTTTATGTAGAAGGGATGACTAACTGGGGTATGTGCCATGCCTGAATGGCTGCAATTTAGTGTTAGGTGTATGAAAGTTTTACTTTCCTGTAAAACAGCTGCTGTTTATTGGTTTAGTCATTGCTATGTATTCTACTCATCTGTTCCTCCATTCATGTCTTTACATTTGAGTCAGCATCCTAAGGGATGTTGGGTTTTCCCAGTGTGATTTTAACTCTTTAACAATAGGATACTGAATGAACATGATCCACATTATTTTCACTTAGAATTGTGTACTTCGTTATAAAAGTGCATATAGCACTTTTGTTAATAAAGAAGTTGGTACGGGTTTATTTTTTTCCTCTTCGTTTCTGTTTATCCATTTTGTGACAATCTTGAGAAGTTATTTTGTCATGTGGAAAACATAGTTTTAAAGTCAGAGGTGAACTCACTGTTTAATAGCCTTGTGTACCTAATAAAGTTGACAGCCATGATGAAAGTTGTCTAGTATACACCGTAATCCTATAAAACAACTCTGTTTAAATAAAACACTCAAAATCTAGTTAATAAGCAAACTTGAACTCATGCCATTAAATCAAGATTGCTCTTTACTTCAGTATTGTTATAGGTGTTGGTTTCTGGGGAACGTTAGGACAACCATAATGAATGCAAAGCATGCAACTGAATTTGAGGAGACATACTTCCTAAAACAGAGACTTAGACTATCAACTACTGAAGAAGTCATGCTGGATACAAAAGACAATTTGTTTATAGCATGGTAATCTTTGTAAATAGACTAAATCCTTAAGCCTCTGCCTTAAATATTTCATAAGAATGTTTAAAACAAACACCATAAATGTGTTTCTCTTTGGTAGTTTGGGCAGCTGAGTTACTAAACACATTGATGAAACAAGTGGGTATTAACAAATTGTCACTGATCAAACCTTTTAAATATTGTGCAGTTAATTCTGAGTTCTATCTGCCATTTCCACATTGGACTGCTGGAACTGCTGGAACAAATGTTGTATGATAGTTCTTAGCTTTGGGTTATAGAGGTCAAATACTATAAGCACTGCTAATTGTAGATAAAGATCTGAAAGGACACCAAACCATTTGATAAATTCCATTTAACTGCCAGTAAATAGTGATAAATTTCATTTTTGTCTCAAATTGCATTTCACGTTTATCCTGAAAAACGATATAGTACACTTAAGCGCACTTCCCTGTTCCAGAAAGACGACAGTCCAAATACTTCATTATAGTCAGCAGTTGGGAAAGTGGGCAGAAAGTTAATGAATAAACTTTCACGGCCTTGCTTTTCTACTTATTGGCAAAATTCTGTGATTCTGTATGACCTAAACTAGCTATGTAATCTATGAGAAATACTCTTGTCTGCTACAGGCATGCAAGTAACAATTGCTAGTTTGAACATGGCTTTACTTGAACAGTTGTTAATACTGCTTATTACTACTATTTGTACTCTGAAATTGCCACTGCTGCCTCCTGACTCTTTTGCATATAGATGCTGAATCATATGATAATTTATGGTAGACCTTGATGGACCTATGCTAGTGGCCTTGATGAAGCCATCTGATTCAACCTCTCACTCAAAATACAGCTAAATTTGAGGTTAGTTTGTTGAGGATCATATCTAGTGACATGACAAGATAGGTTGTGTGGTAGCTTCCTCTACAGAAATACTGTAAAATGTCACTGAGCCAGTTAGTAATAATCCAGGAGACATGTATATGGAACAGAGTTTGTATAAGTACAGAAAAGAGGCCTTCTAGAATCCTAATCTGAATAACATTTCATGTTCTATATTTTAGAATCATAGACTCATAGAATTTTAACATTGTTCTATTGCGGAGAACAGCATTCAATTTAGGGAAGAGTCTAGCATCCAGGCTTCAGCCTTCCAATACATAGGACATTTTAATTGTGGTCAGTAGCTATACAGTAGCTGATAACAGAAGACCACAAGGTTGATGAGAAAGAAAGGAGAGCAAGTGCAATAGGCATAAGGAACTTTTGGTGGGGGTGGTGGCAGAATGACTGAGAGACTTTAGGGAAGAGGCTTTCTGTTGTTTTAGACTGGAAAAAGTGGTATGTCCTGTGTTTCCCATGAAAATAATAATAGTTGGTTTCTCTTCTGGGCTGTTTCTGCATTAGAACAAAGAAGAGAACAAGGTTGTCTTCTGGGAGATTGTCTTGCTTCCAGAATATCTGGTTTGCTAAAGGAGTGAAAGGTCCAATTCACATCTTCTAACATAATCTAAGGAAGTTAAGGCTTGCACCATTGTGCCATTGTGCCATTGCTCCCAAGCTATAAGGGAGCAATGTACTTCAACCTCTTTTTGGTTGGTTTGTTGTTTTTTCCCAATTCCAGAATCTGATGTGAATAGTACTTTCCTTGTAAGGCAGTGATAGAGCTTAGAAGGAGCTCCTAATATTTGTGAGTGAGAAAGAAAATGTATAATTTGTCGTGATGTACTTTATTATATATATATATTGAAGGCACATGTACTATATATACATAGATATGCCAGCACCAATTCAAAACTGGGACAGTTGGTGAGAAGTATCCTGAGGAGATATATGCTGCTGAACATAGAGGTCCATATGTTCTTTACAAGGTTCTTGGAACTGAAAGGTACCACAGTTAGTTTTTAGGTGGCAAGCACAAATAGAATATATTGGATTAAAAGGATATAATTATGTGGTTGGAATATACATAATCAATATTAATGCACAGTGATACTCAGAATATTCAGTATATACAGGCTATTTCCTGGTTTAATGATCTGAGCATGTATTAATTACATAAAAATGCAGTTTTAATAAAAAAGAGATCTTAAACCTTTATTTTCTTCTCTCAATTTCAAGCAACTATGACATTCATTGCATAATATTTTTATCCATCTTTACATAAGGAATCTATTTCTTGCTCAGATTCACAAAGGAAAAAAAACAAAACCCAGGAAGATCCCTACAGCACAGCTTGTAATACAAGAGGGTGAAATATGGAAGCCAAAATAGGAAATATGACTGGAATAGCTTTAATATACACCCTAAATCATAAGTAGTAATGATCCTGCAAGAGGGAAAATTTCTTGAATTTATATACTGTGGTTTGAAATGAGATTATTGATGTTTCTAATACCACTAGACAGAATTAAACCTAAACTCTTTTCTGAAAAAACAGGTTTAGATCCAAGATCAACAATGTTTTCATCTTGTTGTAAGTTCTTTAACAGGAATATTGCATCAGTTTTCATCGCTAGGGAGTCCAACCTATTTTTAAAAGTTAAGCTGAAAGTAATACGGTACTATAATAGCAAGATTCCTTTGCAGGTGGAGGAAGTACAATACTGGGGCTTCATAATAAGGATTACCTTAAAGCAATCAACTGTTGAAGGGCTGCTTCTCCACACACAGAATAGACTGATTCTTTTAATTTCTGCAGCTGTTTTTTCAGCAGATTTTTCTATATAAAGAATGATGAAACCCCTGAGATATATCCCTAAATGCATATTTTCCCAGTGGGATGTGAGAGCTATTTCTATAGACTTTGTCTTAATATTGAGAAACAATAAAGGCTCTAAGGTGATTAAAACTTAATTAAATCTGTTTATTGCATGGGTCTCCTGACCTAATGGGAATCTTGTTAAATTGTACTTTGTGTGTGAATGTGCTGGGTTTGAAGCCAAGCAGAACTCATCAAGCCTGATGTGTTCTTCTGACCTCCTCAGGTCATGGCAAATTACTATGAAGTGCTTGTTGGTGACAGTGTAATAAGCTTGAGTATTTATATAGTAGAAAGAAATCTTATTATTTGTAAAATTATGTAGTTGGGTGGGATTCAGCATCTTTAACCTTTCAAGGGTTTTCCTGAGCATGTGCTTGCTGCTCCAGGAAACTTTGTGAATGGAATGATTTTCATAAAGTGCCAGGCAAATTAATTTCTTAATTGGTCAACAGCTCAAGTTGTGCTCCACCATTCCTTGTTTTCCAGTTGGCAGGAGGCACAAGAGATATGTTTGTTAATAGTCAGGTTTGACTGGTACTCTGTGAAAGGAGGTGGTATCTTGGTTGACAGTTTTAATACTTGATGTTGTCATTGGTGTTTACTAGTCATCTGTTTTCCATCCTATATCCCCTCTAGTGGCAGTCTGCAGCTTTTTTATGTATGTGTTTCTCTAACGTAACTGCTTTACTTAGTTCATCCTCTCCAACTAACAGAATTCAGTTTCTTTATTCTTTTTGGCAAAAAGAGCTAACTCTCTAGCTCATATATTCTGGCAGAACACAGGCATGGCATAGGATTATATTACTGGTGTATTTGTCTATTCAGTTATTATATCAGTGATGTTTCAGAATGATTTGTGGTTTCTCCCAGACTGCCTTCTTTTAATAATACTCAAGACAACATTATAATGGATTAGTTTAAAGAGCTGAAGTGGTTTTATAATGTTTCTAAAATGACCCTAAAATTGAACAACTGATCTAGTGTACATTGCAGGGAGATTTTGTAAGGGCAGCATTGCAATATTTTTGGTGCAGTAATTTCTAGGTTACTTTCTACATTTGGCACAATGCTTTGAGGCAGAGCCAGCAGCAGTGATTCAACTAATGGAAATCTTTGAAAAGTTGATCATGATTTTACTTTTTCTGTCATCTTGCTTCATTAACTGAAGTAACACAGGAACAATTGTGCAAATACAGCTGTTGCTACCCTTAAGATGATGTAACATGCTTTCTTCAAGAGTATGGTACAGTGGCAGAACAGAGCAAGACCCCTCTGACCACCCTGAATAGATTTTCAATGCCTTTAGCATGCTTCAAGAATTTGTAACTGACAAGAAGCATCTGCAGGAAGCACTTCAACAGGAATGCAACATAGTGGCATACCTGTGGTATGACAAAATTTTGATGTGGAGACATGCTGTTGTGTAATGATGGGGAAATCATTTTCTGTTGTTGTAGTGACTATTGAGAGTTCTGATTTACATTTTGCTTTGTATCCTCAGTAGAGATGGGAAAACTAACTTTGTGAGCTGCTGAGAAAACAAATCTTGCTCAGTTAACTTGTTTCGTTTTTATTATTTTGTGGTTTGTTTTTTTGGTGTTTTTTTTTTGGGGGGGGGGTTGGTGGGTTTTTTTTTTTGTATTGTTTGGAGTTTTGTTTATTTCTTTTGCTTTGTTTTACTTTGCTTTTTAAAACACAATAGGCTAAAAACCCCTGTAAGGATTAGTAGCAGGAAAAGTAACGAACACCTAAGGGCCCTGCTTGTTTCTATGCTGTTCTAATAACACTTTCAGCTTCTCTGTTGACGCATAATGTGGCCAGTTCAGCTGAGAAAGCTCGTGCCAAATACAGAAAACATCTGTTCTCTGGGAAGTCACTTTGTACAAATATAGTACAGATGATTAATCTAATGTCTTTGGCGTGTCCCAGTTGTTGATAGGGAAGATAGTAAAAGAGCCAAGTCATCTTAAGATTCTTCTTAATGCATTTACTGAGCTTTGTCTTGCTTCTGAGAATATCCTGCACATTGGCACCCTCATGGCTTTAATATACTCAAGCTGAACTTACCAACTGCTGTCTCTTGCAAGAAAGTTTTTGAACATCAAAGATGTGACAGCGTTGATACTTCTCACCTACAGATGGTATATGATGCTTGGGGTAATACATAAACTGTGATAAGAAAGGACTCGGTTTTCTCCATTCTTTCCTTATTAAATAATCAGTTAAATTTACTCCAAATGTAAGCTATGCCTACATTTGGATTCCCTTATAACTAAGCAAAATATAATACTGTAAAGCAGTATATTACTGTCATCTGAGCAAGATGTTGACAAAGCTGCAAGTAAAGAAAGTTCATTTTGATGAATGACTTCTGTCCAGGGTTTAGAAGTACAAGGAAGAATGAAGTTAAAAAACAAGGTAGAAGCAGAGATATTTTTTGCCTCTTTCTGTTAAGGGTTGGCGCTTTTGGCTGGATTTAAAGTTGTTATTTTATAGACTCTTTGTGTTATTTCAGTCTGTGATTTTGAGGGTGAATTTTGGAATACTTTACTCAACCTCAGGAAACTCTAGCTATTGAAACCATGGCTGTTGTAATATTTTTGGCTGTAATATATAAATAGTAGAACTGGGGCCATACTGTGGCAAAAGAAATTATAGATGTTGACACTAAAAAAATGCCACATTGGAATAATAACATTTGCCGTGCTTTGTAGATTGGAGTTTTTAATGTCCTTCTCTAAATGGAGTAAGCTGTGACATCTTTTTCTGTTTTTCCAACTTGCTTTCCAATATGTTCAAAACCTTTTTGCTCAGTTTTAGGTGATAAACCAATTTTCCATTAAATTATGATATGGTGATGTACAGTGGTTGGGAAATACTGTGATATTTTGCATAGGACAATGAATTGGTGGCAGAGGGATTTTTGCATATAGCGTACCTTTTTCTGGTTTTGGACACTGCCCTTGTCAACCACAGCCAGTCCCTTAGCATATTGATTGAACTAATGAAGAACTTACTCCTTTTGTTTTCACTTTCTTTATAACAAGGTACATATTTGAGTATTGTTTTAAAGTGGCATAGTTATTTCATTATAAAAGCAATCAAAAAATAACATAAAGGTCTTCTTTCTTCTGGGAAGGACTCAAGGTTCCAAGGCCTGATGGCCATTTCTTACTGCTTTAAACTTTGTTCTCTTGACGTTCTGAACTAATAGAAAAAAATCCTGAAAGAATAAGTAGCAGCCTTAAGAAAGATGAGACATCAGTCCAAAGTGACTGACTGCTGAGACTTATCAGCTCACCACCTAACGGCAAGCTTCCTTTCACTCTGCTGGCTTTATAGTAGCTAGTTTACATCCCAGATAGGGCTGCCCTATATTCTTCTGATATAGTGTAATGTGGTTCCAGCAATGGTCAGACTTCCTGACTCTTGAAGACCTCAATGACTTTAACCTTTGAGAGACTTGCAGTTTTCTACAGGCTAACCTGGGCAGTAATAGTGGAGTTTTTCCCTTTTCGCATGTAAAAGTTGCATTATGTATTGTGTTTGTGCACAAGTGCTTGTGCACTGATTTGGAGACAATGTTAAAATAACTTAATCAACAGTTCATTCATACATTGTTAACTACATCTATTTTAATGAGAGCAAATGAGGTGTGATCAATAGATATGGTGAGTACATTTATTGGAGAATACAGAAATGTTCATACAATTAAGCACTATAAATTAAAAGATTGGACTAATTCAGCCTCCTCAGTTACTGGTTCACCAAATAATGGTGAACTTCCATAAACTATTAATGCTTGCCTTAGTACACCTTGGAGTATTTAAATCCCATTCAGCCTTGTAATAGCAATGAATATATGTGTAACTGCATGCAAATACCAATTTATATCTAAAACTGCCTACTGATGGTTATTTCATAATCTGTGTAATGTCTGTGTGCTTCATTTCTACTCCCAGAGAGCAGTTTTTCAAACTGCATAAATAACTGCTTCTAATGCTGCTGATACCTTTGTTGGAGGCTTTTACTAAGTAATCAAGAGCTGAACTGGTTTGGGCCTTAAACTTGGCTCGCCTGTAAAACAGGTAGTGCTGTGATTCTTGAAGTGCTTTTCTTAGCACTGCATTTATTCTTTCTGTGTCAGCTACTCTGCTATATATTCTCAAGTGTGCACCTTCATGCATATGTCTCTCCTCGCAAATGTCATATTCAGCAAAACATATTAATGGAAAAAGAAGCTGATCCATGTACTCCAACAGATTCCACCAGTCCTGCGCAATGTAATTCAACAGACCTTTCAAATGAAGTGCATGGCCAAGGATTGAAACATGGTTATATGTGATCTCTCTGTAGTTTAGCTATTAAAGTATATTGTTCATTGTTTTATAGCTGCTCTTAAATGGCCCAAACAGCACATTTTCTGTCTTCTGAGAATTATTTTAATCCTGAATTAGGACAGTGTAGAAATTCTGTGGG
Organism: Coracopsis vasa; assembly: GCA_026283785.1. Lineage (NCBI taxonomy): Eukaryota > Metazoa > Chordata > Aves > Psittaciformes > Psittacidae > Coracopsis > Coracopsis vasa. The sequence goes on along the minus strand of JANHGB010011905.1, from coordinate 4,230 downwards.
AAATAGTGCAAAAAAGATGGTTTTGGCAAGTCTAGAATCAATTTTGGGACAGTGGGAACAGCTCTGGGATTTTTTGTTGGGTTTTTTTGGAGGGGCGGGAAGTGAAGGGGGTATTTGTTTTTTGGTGGTTTAGGTTTTTTCTATTTTTTTTTATTTGTTTAAGCTAGACTTTAAAAGTCTGAACTGCTGTCAAAAAACAAAACAAAACAAAAAACCAAACCAAACCAAACCAAACCAAACAAAAAAACCCTAAATATTTGAATGCTTCACTTTGACCTACTTTCCTGCAGAAAGATATGAGTCAAGCGGGGTATTTTATCTCTCTGATTCAGTAAGTGAAATCTTTATTATAAAATACATTGACTTTGTCTGCAGACTTAGCTGATTACATGTAGAAAAAACTTTAGCTAGTGTATATGTTCCAAGTAGGAAGTGTAATAAGTTTAAATTTAGAAGTGAACTGAGTTATCAACATTGGTGGATTGTAATGACAGGTGGCAGGGACCACGTTCTCTTCTCCTCTTTGATAGTTATGTTGTTTATTTTTGTACTGCTCAGGATAGCTTATCTAGTTACAGTGCACTGAACAGATAAATCTCAGTCACGAGTTGAGAAGACCATGTATTGTCCCTTTGCACCACCCCAGATTTTGAGGAGGGTGCCAGCAAGCTGTTAAGATATTTTGGTATGCAGACCAATTTTTAGTCTTTAAGACTAAAACAGCAGTAATAAACATCACCTATAAAGTTAAAAAAAAAATTGTAAAATATAAAAGATAATATGTTTGGGTTGCTGTCTTAGTTTTCTGTTGGCTGCAATCCCTCATTAAAAAGCTATAGAAGACTACATATATGAATCCATACTTTTGAATTCCTAAAAGAGTCTCTTCACATAAAACCAAACTGAAAATTTTCTTCTTTACCTTCCAAAGGCTTGTGTTACCAGGAAAGTAGAAGGAAGGAATGTAATCTGTGTAAATCCTGGATCAGTGAATTGAAGAATATGTTTGGGGATAGCAGAACTTTGAGAGTTGAAAGCTGTTTTTTCTTACGAGTAGACAACTCTTCTGAGCTTCCTTATTCCTTTGTACGGATTTTATAATGCAAACGCCATGCAATAATGAGAACAATAATATGTTTGTAATTCCAGACTAATTTAAACTGATTGTTGTGGGTATTGACTTTTACCAGTCACTGTAAGTATGAATGCAAAACAGACTGATGGAAACGAAAGGTACGATTAAATCTTTCCTGGGGAATTTCTGCTTAGTTGATTTGCTCTTTGACTATGTAACATTTTTATCTTAATTTCAAAAAGAGAGATGGGTGGATGTGTTCCCCTTATCTCATACAAACAACAGCTGATAATTATTTTTGGTGTCTTGTTGAGTTTCACATTTGTACCTCTTATCGTCCTGAAACTTCTTTATCTGGTTTTGTTGAAATTAACCTGGTTTTTCTTATGCTTAATTATTCTTTGGTGCAAGGCTTCCCTTTTGTTCTGTTTTTCTGTTACTTCATGTGTCAGTTCCAACTTTTGCTTTTTTGGATAGTGCTCTCTGCTGTGGTAAGGCCACATGTCATGTTTATAAACATTATTTATTGACAACAAATCTATTTTGGGTTTAGATGTTCTGAAGTAAAAGCTGGTATTGATTCATCTGCTTAGATTGAATGCATATTTGTACATTTTGTGAGAAAAAAATGCAATGATTATTTGTAGCATTAGTCGATATTCTTTGCAATTAGATTACTATATTCCTCCCCCCCCCCCCTTCATTTTATGGCCTAGGTCTTCAAGAATTCATTTCCTTTTAAAATGTGGATATGAACCTCAAATACTTTCACTCTGTCTGACATAATCTACTCTATTTTACAATTTTGGTGTTCTTCAAGAACTTGTCTTTTGGGTCTTTGGTCCTGGTGTCAGATTGAAAGAGTCTCCAGACTCCCCAGTAATCGATGTTTTATTAAAATAGATCTCTCTCCCAGTGTGAAATGACCTACACTGCTTTTCTGTCTACATTCTTCTCTGAGGTTAGCATCTGCTTTCCAGATGCTGAGAAAGAATTAGGAGCCACAGGTTACATTTCGTTGTAGATACCAACTACCTTTGACATTAGAAGCAATATGGCCTTTAGATTATTGGGATTATTACTTGAAGATTGAGTGTATAAATTAGCACTGTTAGGTACAAAACTCATCTACAAAATAATGTATTCAGTTAATCTCTAAGGATGCTTACAAGCATCTTGTAAAAATCCTACCATGCAACTTGACTTCTGGGTCTAAGGGTTCTGAATGTACTGTAAAAATCCTACCAATGTGGCAGCTTTTGTCAGGTGCAAAACTGCTTTAATGACTAGTTCCTAACAGTAATTTTAAAAATATTATTTTTCTGGGTATTGCAGATGAGAAGCAGGCTAGTACATTTTTCCTCTTTTCCTTGTTATTTAAAAAATCCTGTTTAAATAGAAGTGAGCAGAGATAATTTTCCATGTGAAATCTCTTTACAACCATATACTGTTGCCATTTCCTCTTCTATTTTTAATGGATTGCTGTGAGGTCTGCCTCCTGTCTAGTTCATGAATGCCCCCTAGATCCTTTAATATGTTTGCATTTTGGTTTGGGTGGTTTTGTTTTTGTTGTGTGGTCTGGTTTTTTTTTTCCCAGGAGGTGAGGTTTTTTTCTCCCCTTGATTCTTCCAGCTGTCACGAAATAGATTGCCTATAAAAATGTAAGTAAGTCATGAATAGTAAACAGTATTTAGCAGTAATTTACATACAGAACTGGCATGTTCTTAGTAGTTTGATCAATCTAAGGTTATGCATATGAAATCTGTTCGTTAATAATGCTGTAGTGGATGACTGTATTCTTCTCTAGAATCAAATTCCCTTTATGCAACTAAGAGGATTTTTATGTAAAAGTTTAGACAGGAGGTACTGTGTAAGGTGGTGGAAGGCATCTTCAAGTTTTTATTCTACTCTTTAAAGTGTCTGCTGCATAGACGAGCAAACTTCATGATTCATTAACTACTTGAAGTACAATTCTAAGGTGAGGTATTTTTGATGAGCCCATAATCTCAGTCTGATTAAAAAGTACTTCTGTTTGCGTCCCACTACTGGCAAGTGTCCTTGTCACTAGTCTCAAGTAAGATTTTCCTATGCATGTGAATAAGAAATTGTGATGTCTTCTAAAAAGTCTCTGCCATTTATAACAAGCACATAGGATACTCTGCTCTTTTGTTATTGGTGCACATTGTTTTTCTGGTTATTGAACAGGGGGTTTTTCATTTTGGGATAAAAAAATTGCTTTGCTTGTATTCCCCTTCTGTAAAGACCTTCCTGTGTAGGTAACAGTAGGCTTTGCGCTATATTTAAGCTTCCGTTAACTACTTTTCTGTGAATCTCTTCTGCGAAGTATTGCTTTTATTAAAGCTACTTTCTACTATCCCTTCTTTGATATGTAATGCTCTAATCTTTTATCCAAGCTTTCTTAGGAATATTTGAAAATTTCCTTTTCTATTAATAATGTACATTTGTTAAACTGAAAGTGTTTTTAGGAAAGATGATAGAATTAATTCCTTAACTTCAAAAAAGTAAGGAATAATTCAAAATGACGCATTTGTGTATTCAACAAATAGTTATCAATGTTTTTCAGTTTTCTAATGTAACTTATACTGAAATCATCAGTATTGGTGCTTAAAATGGTTGCTTTTATTGTTTTCTAGTTTAGGTAAATGATACACTCTCAGACTTTCTTTTCAGCTTTCTTTGGATTGCATTCCACTTCCCATCCCCAAAAAACAAAAGTAAAACTTCACCTTGTATAGTTCTACAGGGTATGAAAACAACCCCCCCTCTTCTTGTTCAGCTCCTCTAACTCACAGCTTTGTGTCTCACAATCCTATTTTCTTTCTGCATGCTGGCTGTATTTTTTTCTGAATCTCTTTTACTGCAGACATGTAACATGGAGCCATTAAAGTATGAACATAGTACAGCTATGTGTAAAAATACGTTTTCTCATATCTACTCATGTCTCCCCCACCTCACCATGGATTTTTGTTTTAATGCATGGATATATGAGCAGAATGTATTTAGTGCATTCAAGACTGTGATAAACACATAAATGTATTGGCTTTCGCATATCATAGGTGTTGCTCTGTGGATATAACTGTAGAGTTAGCAATGAATTGTGATAAGCACATAAATGTATTGGCTTTTGCAAATCA